>JAHREE010000101.1:9334325-9373385 GCA_033628505.1 Tringa tobata | reverse complement strand
GTCACCTACCTGGATTCAAACTTGCAACCAAGTTGCTCTTTGTCCCAAGAATCCAAAGTTGTTTTCATCGTCTGGTTACACTGGTTTAACAGTTCAATTCTTCAGACCTCTGGTAATGGGAAAAAAATAGATAGCAAGGATGGTAATCACCCTTTTTTTAGTGTTAGCATGAAATACAGAGATACAAAAGGTTTTCCAACAACTTTTGAGCCCCCAGGGCTCAGCAAGGTGTCTTTGCAGTCTTCCCAGGCCTGTTCCCTTCTTTTCCCTCCAAGCCCTTTCCCTCCCCTCTGAGATTAAAACTGCTGTTACACAGCCTTTAGATAAAGTAACTTAGTATCATAACAACTGTCTTCACTTTGTCTTACTTCAACTATATGATCTGGGAAACTGTCTGGAAACAAATATTTAAACCGCTTTGACTGAATATGAAGGCAAATGCCTACCACATTAAATAGCAGCATCATCAAACTGCAAACAATAACCCATTGCCAAGGTTCAAGCCCTCTGACTCCAGTGGATATTTGTATTTTCAGATGTTCTTGTTGAGGTTTCAGTACTCTATGCTAATAGCAGACTCTGGATTATTCTCCTTTTGACCGTGTACTAACAAGCAATTATTGAAAGCATTTGTAATTTGCATAGACATTAATGAACCATTTCAGGAGCTTCCTCTTTAGCATATTATTTTCTTAGATGGACTACTAGAGCAAAACCAGAGGCCTGAAGAAATAGCCTGTCTCTGTGAAAGTCACACTAGTAGCACTTTGATGGGGTGGTGCACCACCACACGTATCAGTATTTCTATATTGGCACAGCAGTTGCAGCGTGTGCAGCCATAGAGACTGAGAATTCAGGCTCCAGAGATCTGTGGTTATGCAATGGTATAATACAACATATGTGGGTGGGTGTAAGCCTGAACCCAAAACAGCATGGTTACTGAAGATATACTGCATCGCTGGTGCTCATACGGCTGTTCCCTCACGGGTTCAGTCACTATGTGTTGAATATTCTGCTGTAGACACGGCAAAAAGATTTTTTTTTTTTCTCAAACGTATCTGAAATTATCTAAAATACAAGCAAGTAGCTTGACATTTTGTAGCTTCCCGCAGAGGATTCTCACACCCTACACTAAAAACAGTATTGTTTATTCAGAGCATCTCACAGTCTCCCCGTGTAGCCTGTTGATTTATTGCTCTTGTGGATGGTAAGAAGGAGGGGCAGAATTCAGATTTCACTGGCAACATTAGCTTTAGTACTTCCTGGCTTATAAGTGCCTACTAGTGGGGTTTGTGGGGGATTTTCTGTATAGAAATGTAGTAGAGGATTATATTCATGTAACAAAATAGTATAAGTTTACAAATTTTTAAAAGCCTGAGTCAAGGAGAAGCTGAAATCAGTAGAAGGGGTTTTATTACCGTGGTATGAAAGTCCTTGTGAACTAGATTGTTAATATAATGGTAGATCCATAATAGCTCAAGAGAAGGTTGTAAATGGGATGATGTCCTTCAGTGAAGTTTTCGACAGAGTAAGGAAACAAGTATGTGTGAGAAAAAAACCTTTTACTGCAGGGAGATATTCTAGGAAATACGCTGGCAGCCCATACCAGAGTTCATGTTGACCATCCAGAGAAAAGCAAGTTTTCGTCATCAAAATAAATACAAAACTGATAGTCACATTTTGTCCTGGTCATGTCAGCACTGAAGGATAACTATACTTAGTAACCTAGTATACTTAGGAAATTTTTTACATTTCTTTGTCTGCCAGCTGTTAATTATCAATATCTGTCCATTAACAAAGCACCGCCCTTTCATTAAGCTGGCCCTTCCAGCCATGTTTGTTCTGTGTAGTCTTAAATCTGCTGGCCAACACAGTATGCTTTCTTATTTTATCATAAGCAATATAGGATAGCATATTTTAATTACTCATTTGGGTGAAAGAGTTTGAGGGTACAGGAAGCACTTGTTATCTGTAATCTTGATTAAAAAAACCAGGAGAAGATACCAGATTGTTCTGTCGATTACAATGTGGGCAAGGATGATTTAAAAACTCATTGAAAGTTATCAGAGAGGCTTCCTATTTAGAATAGGAATGTTCAATGTAATTTCTATAATTTTATTGTCAGATAGGTCTGATTTTTTTTTTTTCAGTGGCTCCTTAAATGTAATTTCTTAACTCTGTTCATTTTTATTTTTAATTGGTTGGCTAGCAGGATCTGCGTCCCTTCAATGTGTGCCATTGGTAGAGATCCAGCTAAAGTCATGAAATAGATGGCTTAATGAATCATTAATAGAATTCAGAACATTTTATTTCTATGCCACTGGTGCAAATCCAAGTAAGGTCAAGAGACTAGCTGGCTCAGTGGTTCAGTAATAGGAAGCAGACTTATACCTCCAGCGTATTGATGTGATCCTGTAAAGGGTCAGGGAACTGTAGGTTTTGAGACATTAAAATACAAAGCTCTTCCAATGCAGCCATTGGTTTAAAGGCAGTCTATTATACATTATTACTTTCTGATATGTTTCAATAGTCTGTATTGATCTATAAATTTTGAAAAGGATAGTATAAACATTTTCCATGTAGCCGCTGATACAGCACAATATTCCTCACTCTAAAAGGTACAAGAGGTGGTTTCTCCAAACAATCCTTTCCCTTAGGCAAGCATCTAGGGAAAAGATGGAACGGGCACCACATTTTAGCTCCGTAAGGCTAGCAAACTACCTGAATGTCCTAGTGGCTTGTACCGTAGTCCATTGTTGCTACACTATCTTTGCCAGAGGCCTCCTGAGAACACTCCCTGGGTTTACACTTCCAGTCAGGAGTAAGAACCCAGCTCCAGTGGCCGTCCTAACTACTAGTGGGAGGGAAAACGTGTTTTACTTAGGGTAAAACTGCATTACTCCTTGTACTGCACCAACATTTGCAAGGTCAGATTTGTCTGTTAAGCAAATAGCCTGTGTTTGTGAGATTACACAATGAGAGAAGCTGTTAACTCTTCCACTTTGTAACAAACTATATCATGACTTAGCTCATGCCTAATTGTGATGTGGGCATTTGCAGCAATGACAGGCGTGTGGAAAACTCCGAAGGAAAGGTGGTCCTGACAGACATCTCTGCATACAGCCTCTTTCCCTCACTGCCTCCTCCTACTCAGCTACCTACTGTGGTGTAACTTCTGAAATGGCACCATATGCTCAAGGATACAACCTCACATATATTCTCAGAAACAACAACATCTGGAAAAGTGAAGTTTACTGAGCTTGTATGGTATGACTTTGACAGCTCTGTGACAGTGACAACCATGTGAGTTGTCTCCAGTTCAGTTCCCTTGCAGTCCTTTTATTTTTTTATTCTCATATTCTGGTCAGACCATAAAAGCTGAAGTTCTTCCTTCTCCATTATTCTGACTAGGAAGAAGGTTACAGTGAACCCATATCTTCTAATTATTTAGTGCATAAAGCAGGTCTATACAGCCTGTCTATTCTTTATCTGAGATTTCAGATGTTGCCATTTTGCTGCTCAGTTGAAGAAAAATTTCTGCCTCTATGAGCCTTTGGAAATGAATGTTCTGTAGGTCTCTGTCCGGGGCACGTTGGACCAATGTGTCTGTGCTCCATACGCAGACGTACATTTCTGCTGTTCAGACTTCCCCAGACAGGATTCAAGAAGTGCCAGGCAGGGAAGTTCCAAACTGAAGTATACCCTCAGCTTGGTGCCAAGGGTTTGAATCTGTCACTTATGAGCAGTGGAGCTCCTGAAGATCCCATACAAAGGATTATCTTTTGGTTCATCATTATTATCTTTTTGTCCACCATCCATTGAGCTGGTCCTACTACAAGTCTTATTTCTCTATACCACTCTAAGGAAGATACACCTGATATTTTGCTGTAGCTATTCTAAACTGCCAAAGTAGGTCTTTCTTGAAGAACAGCACACTAAACAAGGGCTCCCGCTCTTTTGGAATAATCTGGAAATGGTGTCAGTCAGAGGTAATCTTTAGGGACTTCTGCAGGGATAATGAGAAGATTGACACTCCCTGGTATCAATTCTTCTGGGTCACCGCAGCCCTTACTGACAGCCCTCCAGCACACAACTTGTCTGAGAGCAGAACCAGGATCTTCGAGATGGGTATGCTATATGTGTGACATCTGAGTACAAATGCAGCTCAGTTGATTCACTACTAGTATGGGTGCCTGACAAAAAGAAATGGATCTTAGCGTGACTCCACATGAGTGGTGTTGACACATTCAATTGTCTGTGCTTCGTTTGCTGCAAAACAGTAGCTATTTTAGAGAAGCCGTTGATGAGTTTAGCATACACAAAGAGTAGACAGATTTAAAAGACATCTTACTGGAACATTCTATTTTTGAAATTTCACTTTGACAAAACTGCCTCATTAAGAACTTGGATATGAAAAGCAGGAAAATGCTTTTGGATCTCATGTAAACTAAATGCAGAATTCTGATGAGCTGAGTCAGTTCTTTCCATATATTATTTTCCTTTATCTGTATTTCCCCTTGTTTCTGTGTAAGAGATGAAATGAAACTTTAAGAAATCTTGGTCTTGATTAATAAGCAAGACAACTCCAAACTGTATGAAATAAGGCGGAAAGAGGAAAGAGAACGTAAGTATTTTGAACCCAGAATAAATGTTAATATCTCAGAATGAATTACCCACAAATGATCATCACACATTGTGGCCAAAAGTGAACAAATGAATACTTGCTTCTGCAGGAAACTTTGTTATGTTGTTTGCTTTGCCTTAATAGAGGCATTAAACATACTAGATCCTCTAAGGAAGAGGAGGGTACCGTATGGAGAAGGGCAGCCACAGCCTCCTGCCAGTTTGACTGGAGGCAAATGGTCCAACATTCATTAAGAATATTGTGTTTCAGCTCTGAACTACCTCCTAGTGGATTTCAAAGGGTTTCTCAGCCTTCAGACATAAGCAGCTATATCAACAAATAAAATTCAGGCAAAAAGCAAGTAGCCATGCCTTCCCCATATGTACTTTTTGTTATGATGTATAGACTATGCCTACAAAACTAATAGTGTGTACTATCTTTGATGCCTAGTCAGTGATAATGCGAGGTTTGGTCTCTCTTCATGCGTTTTCTTGGTTTTCTGCTCCTCAAAAATAAAATCAGTAACTTATTTGCTGTTTCTGCTTATACATCTTTGCATTGTAGATCAGTAAATGAGGCTTGCCACCCGTGCATGTAGAAGATACCAGATGACCCAAATGACATGGCACATTTCAGAGCTATTGTATGTAGTCATATTAAATGCAAGAAGTTTTTAATACACAGTCCTTGTGTATTATTAAGGCTTCATATATTTTTGATTTAGAGAAGGTTAAAATTTGTTGGATACACTTTGTAGTAGCTTAGTCTTGCTCCAGAACTCCTTGTTACCTTGGCTTCATCTCAGATACTTCTTTAACTCCCAGTATAGTCAGGCTGTTGGTATGAAAAATCTAGCTCTTCTACAGTTAATCAAAGCTCAAGCAGAAAAACACATAGAAAAACAAGCTTTCCAGTAGAAGACCTTTCTTCATGTCCTTTCATTTTCATGTGACTCTTTACCTGTATAGGCTTAACTTCCAGCTGTCCTTCTGCACAGCCTATTTAAAGTGCTAATGTAACAGCTATTGCCTTAGTATCCAAGTATATTACAATGCTTTAGTGTCCAAGTATATCATAATCAATTTATTTATCCTGACAAAGTCGGAAAGATAAGCCACCGTTACTCTGGTTCTAGAGAGAGAGATTGGTAACTGCATTACACCAACTTGCTGATGGATGCTGTGGTATTATAGTTTCTTGATTAAGGGCCTGTCACAGTCTCCTTGGCTCCTGCTGAAGCAGCATATGGGCACACACTTGGGTCTCACCTCAAAAAAAAGACAAACCTGGACAGAGCACTCAGCTGGGACCTGAAAGTTCAAAAGTGCTTCAGATCTCCAGGTAAATACTGGCCTGAAATCTGGATTTAAATCTAAACCTCTGAGTGTGCTAAACAGCAAGCTGTCAGCTATTCTGGATGGGTTAAGGCTTCCAAGTGCCTCTTGTTTACAGGGTTTGTACTTTGAGTAAACAAATATTTTCCCTTTTCCCTTTTTACTCCACCTGTCAATACTGAAGTTTGAAGTCCAACTTATATAAATAAATATACTCACACTACATCTTATTGTCATTAATGAAGACAGTTAAATAAATGCATCCTCACAGTATCAATCCCATTGAAAAAATTGGGTTTCAGTTTTCTGGCCAAACAGAAAAGGTTTTACTAGCTTATTGGACCAATGCAGAAGTTTCTAGGCAAAATAAGAAATACTAAAAAGTTATTTTGTACTGAACATTCAGTTCAACCCCAAAAGAACTATTATTTCCCTCTTTGATTTTAATTTAGGTCTTATTTGATTGACTTTTATGAAGCCATACTGGAAATTTTCAAAGAGAAAAAAAATTGGTCTGAAAAGAAAAATGTCTTTTGAAACTGTGTTTCAGGTCCTAATGTTGCTGTACCTAAGACAGTGGATTAAAAGTTGCAGGTTCATCACTGCATCATCCTACTCCACTCTTCTCACCCCTCACACCCTCTCTCCACACCTGATCCTTACTCCTCTTTGGCGCTGCACCTATCAGAGTCCTCCATCAGCCAATGCATTTCACTCCTATGGCAGAAATCTGTGTAGGATTTTAATACGGTCTGGCAGGAAACTCACTCACAGATGGGTCTGAGAAGTGCCAGAGACAGTACAGCAATTAGTGTGAATGGAAGGCAGGGGTCAGTGGAAACTTGGAAAGGTAGGAAAGGACCTTCCTCTGTCTTCTCTTTTATTGGCTTACCACACCTTATGGAGCAGCATTCCAAAAGAGACCAATTCTGGAAAAAAAAGGTGGTATTCCTGACTAAACCAACAGTTTTCGTGGTCAAATTCTTGTTCCTTTGAGCCATTTTTATTCAAAACCCAGGAATTTTACCACTTTTTACAAACCTTGCCTCATATTTAATTGTAATATTTCTAAATATTTGTCTCTTTTTCTCTGTAGCTGTAATGACTCATCAAATTTGAAACCCAGGCATCACTTGAAATTATATTTTCCATCAAGTCACTTATTCTCCAAGAAGTTTCATCCGGAAACAGGAGTGAAAAGAAGTTAGTTAACAATGTGTACATTTATCTTTATAGTAATATTGTATAATTCTGATATATCACTTTTTGCCTGTATGTTTTGAAATAATTAGAAATGAATTAAGAATTGTTACCCATCTTTCTAAGATTAGGAAACTGAGTCAAAACCACACATGTCCAGAAATCTTCAGTCCCAGGCCAGTAGATATCTAGGCAAGCTGACTCTTATATGCCACTGACAGAAGCTCAGAAAAATACGTATGGTAGCCCCTGAATATAATTATAGGTTCACATGGTCAAAGGATCTGAAACAAACATCTTGCATATATACAATTGTCATAATGTCTCCCTATATGGTACTGGTAGTCATCTGTATTTTACCATTTTCCTGGGGTCTACCATTCTCTTTAGTGTACCTAAATTTGTGAGGCTGAATATTGCTCCGTGCTCAGACACGGACTCACCACTCTGCTATATAAAGGACTGTTCATCCAGACAGTAGAATACTGATTTGATATGTATCCAGTAACTCCTGCTCATTTTACATAATTACTTGAGTGACAAAGCAAGGTAATTGGTAATTTTATTCCATCAGGTTTCCAGTAACTCTGTTTAGAATAGATGGCATGAAGATATTCTTGAAGTAACTTTAGATCAGTGTTTAAAATTTATAACTTAGTAGCACAAATACAATTTTACCAAACCTGTAACTAATAAAAATATTTTTGTATTATTTACATCCTTTTTCTAGCATATCAACTACACTGCTTACTCTGCCTCAGTAAAATATGCCAACCAGTGACGGACTAGCAATGACAATGATATGGTTATTGATGATACTCGATAACACCGTTTCTCTCGTGTTCTACCGGTAACCGCTGATAACTGTTATTAACTTGATTTCTTCTTATTCAAACATGTAATTTTTTCAATGCATAGCTTGTAAGTAGGCAATACATTGGTACTAAGAGCACCTTTCTGAATATTTTAGTACATTGTCTCTCTGAAACCAAATAAACTGTAGTGTCATCAGTTTCCGTTTTGGCTAAAAATAATTTATTGGGACGCTCACATACTATCAAAATAAAGCATTTTCTTATTTCTCAACAGCAGAAAGCTCAGCCTGTCTTATAACTTTGGTCCTGCAATTTCAAAATGCTCACTCTGTAGCAGTGTAGTCAGCTTCTGCCAGGTAGCTTCCTCTCTGATTACAGTATTAGCATCCCAACACCCATCAATATAGCAGATTAGTCTCCTAGAGCAAGAAACTTCCTTCGCTTTATTTCTATCTGAAACAGGGACCTTCTTATTCCCTAAAAGAGCTCTGCAGGGGCTCTGCTTAATGAGTTCAATGTTATTTCTAAACTGTTGCAGGTCCTGAATTGTCATCACAAAAAAACCCATTCACAGATTCCCATTCACATGGCACTGCATTTTTTATGTTCACGGCTTATGACACACAATCTTGGATGTCCTAAATTTGGATGCCACAAAGAAATGTGTCACACTGTTTGACAGTTACTTAGAAAGCCCTTTTTTATCTAGCTGCCCTTTTTTGTTTGTCATAGCTGGCAAACAAACTTGTTGTGGGAACATGGTATCCTTTTACTTTCGTTGCTGTTCTTAGACTGTACTCAGATTTCAAGTGTCATTGATTTCAAGGGTGACATTACCTTAAGCAGTAACCCAGATGTTTTCTCCCAACTATAACAAAAATACTGTCTTACTTTTTTATATGACAGCAGTTTCATGAAATATGAAATACTACGTTGAAAGATTAAATCTCATTTTCAGTCAGAACGGTGTCTCTGTGTAGACATGTCTAAAAGCATGGGTGGCCACGTGCATCTGTGTGTATTCCATTTTTATTTTTTTTTCATTTCTGCTACTGCTTATTGTACAAATAGAGAATCTGAGGAGTCAGGAGCTGTGGTCAAAATTTCCACTGTTACCAATTTTAATGCAAGCTTATCACCCTGAAACTTAAGCAACTTTATGAGATGCTGAGCATCCGCCTATCAAATGTGTAAATCCATGTCTGGCTTTGAGGCTCCCAGTATCAGGAGACATATTTAGAAACTGTGAGTTGCCCAAGATCACATAATAGTTTAGAGCAGGAAGCAGGATAAGCATTCTGATCTCCTATGTAATTTGTTTCAGCCATTTACACAATACTAAATAATACTAAATTACACAATTTTAGTCAAACAGATAATCCCTAGCTACATTTAGTACAGAATTTTCCAGTTATTTATCTTAGATGTACTCATTTCTCTTTGTAGATTAGTTGAGTCGGTTCTCAGGGAACCAACTGGAAAACTTTCTGCAGATACACTAGAATTTCCTCCTTTCCACCAGTAAGTAAAGCCAGTTGACCTACAGCTTTGAATTCAGTATTTAAATCTAGCCAGGTAGTAAATATTTGTTTTACTTAGGGTCCCATCTCACTATTTGAAAATACACTTTTCTTAAGTGTGACCTGAGTGCAATTCTTTCCTGTGTTTGCTTTTGGAAGAGGTTGTTTACTATTCATTTTCTGTATATGTATTTCAAGAGAATATCTTCATATCTCTGGAAGTCCTTTTCTGTCTTCAGTGGTCAGGTTACAGTATAACTTAAAAAGCTGTTAAGTATAGAAAAATATCTGTTTAGTAGGTGAGACCTCTGAAGGATTTTCAGGTTAGCTTTGTAGAAGCAAACTGACTTTTTTTTTTCCTTTTTTTTTTTTTTTCCCCATTACTGTTACAGTGCTAGGAATAAGGGAGGTAGTCTTTCAGGTAGAAGAAAATCTCTGTATCACGAGTTTTACAAATAAGATTCCTGTAGAGATGCTCGCATAAGACACCCTCTAAATATACTCCATATACTGATACTAAGTGTAACATACTAGAATTCAAGTGAAGTTTTTTAAGCTCATGTTTGATCTGACACAACAGGTTCTGGTGAGGGAAAATAGTAGGATCTCGAGTTTCAGCAATTATGAAACTTTGGATATATTGACTGTTTTGTGCCATCAACTTGTGTTATATTTATCCAATGCTGTTCTTAATTGTGGAATGGATTTTTTTAAAACAACGGGTTGATATTTGCAACAGTTTGGAAGTACTCTTGGCCCTTCATTGCCTAGGGCTTTTAGGCAAGCTCTAAGTCTTAGTAGATATTGTCAGTGATCCTATTGCATGGTGTGGAGTAGAGCATACTGCCTCAGGGTGTGTGGCAGTACTGCAGCCAAGCTGCCTGATTACACCAATAACTTGCTCATAGTTGAGTATTTAAAATAACATTTTGTTTTCCATGTCTAATAAATTTCACTGGCCTCCAGTTGAGCGTATGGATGATCCTGCTTCTTTCACCCCTCACAGCTGTGTTTCCCCATCCCCTCTCTTACACTGGCTGTAGCAACTGCATGTCCACAGGGAGCATCAAAGTCACCAACCTGCACCAATGGACTAATATTTTTCCTTTGGTCGTTCGATATTCAGTTGTATCAGTGAGTTGATCTAATTCATGACTGTAGTCATTAGGAAATGAGTGGATAGAAAGAAAGAAAAAGGTGTTGAGAGGGGAGGAAGAATAAGCTTGTCCCATTCGTTGGCAGCATAATGTGAAACTTTACCTCTAAACAGACCTTGTGACAGTGGTGTTATTTTTAATCTAAGGACTGTGAGAGAATTATTGCTGCAGTGTGAAACTGCACTCTTGCTGTGTCCTGCCAAGCATACAGTTCCTATGATCCTTTTTGGTTTAATTCCTTTCTCTCTTAAGCGAGAATCCTTGGTTGCGGAACTTCTAACTTACTTCTGTTATGACTTCCAAGCTCTAATTCCCTTTTAACTCCACAGACCCTGTAAATGGAGAATCTTTGAAAGCACTTGGCCTCCTTACTCTCCCTTAATTCAAATTCTAAAATGAGATTCTTTACACTTTTGAACAGCACAGTCACCATCTGCCTTCCTACATCAGTAGGGCTCACTTCAGTGAACTAGAAATCTGTACTCCACTGTTCTGGCTCTTAGAACCGCAGAAAAGTTGAAGTTGGAAGGGGTTTGCCCTGTCCATTGCAGAGGGGTTAAAACTAGATTATCTTTAAGGTCCCTTCCAACTCAAACCATTCTATGAGTTCGTGATCTCTGGAGATATCAGGTTCAACTTCCCAGCTCAAAGCAAGGTCAACTAGAGCAGGACACTCCAGGAGGTATGCAGTCAGGTTTTGAGTATCTCCAATGACGGAGACTCCATAACCTCCCTGGCCAATCTGTTTCAGTGTTGTGTCACCCTCATAATAAAACATCTTTTTCTTATGTTCAATCATCCTGTCCTTCAATTTGTGTCCATTGCTTCTTGTCCTTTCACTGGGTACTACTGAGAAGAGTCTGGCTCTGTCTTTTTAACAACATTCTGTCTCCCCCATATGAGAGATGCTTCAGTCCTTTAATGATCTTCATGGTCCTGTGCTGGACCCTCCAGTATGTCCATGTCTGTCTTGTACAGGGAAGCCCAGAACTGGACACAGCACTCCAGGTGTGTCTCACCAGTGCTGAGGAGACAGAAAGGATCACCTCCCTCAGCCTGCTGGTGATGCTCAGCCTAGTGCAGCCCAGGATGCCGTTGCCCTTCTGTACTGCAAGGCTGTATTGCTGACTGTGTTCATCTAGACGTGCCTCAGGTCTCCCAAGGTTTTTTTCTGCCAAACTGCTTTCTAGCCACTCAGCTCCCAGCCTGTCCTGGTGCCTGAGGTTAGGTGAAAGCCCCAGGCAAGTTTTTATTTTAAAGATAATGTCAAATATTTAACAATTAAGTTAAGAATTTTTTTCTTTCTTGTTCCTTGTCGTCAAAATAGAGTTACAAGAATGATGATGATACTCAGGAGGCTAATGCCTATTTCTATAAATACTCAAAAGTTGCACTGAAAAGCAGACTAACAGCAGCCGTTAGCTGTTCTGTGTCTCAGAACTTAGCCATTTCTCACAAAAATTATTCACTAAATGCATTTTGAAATATATGTAAGTTCTAGAGACTTTTTAGGCAAGAATGTTTTCTGCCTAATAAACTATTCAATAGCACTTTGTATTTCTTGAGCTGGCAAATAGATATAAATACGCTTGGTCTCAGAGGGAAAGCCTGTCTGATATGTATACGCTGTAGAGGATCAGGAACACTTTCATGAATAATCCAACTGATCTCAACACAGTAATTCATATAAATAAATGCTATTCAGTTTCAGGGAAGACTGTAGAGCAGCAGAGATGGCAATCATGGTTGTTTCATCACAAATCTTGTGATGTTTGATATTTTATTAGATTCCCAGCTCCTGGAAACAGAATCTCAGTTTTACTTCCAGCATTCTTGGCTGGAAAAAAAAAAAGAAAAATTGAAACGACATTTTGAAAACTTAACCAAAAGACAAAACCAGCTTCATTTTCCCTTCAAGGTGTCTAAGCCAAACTATCTCTCAGATCTTGATTTCTCAGCTTTGAAATATTCAGACTGGTACTACTAGAATCATATTGAAATGCCACCTCTGCCCGGTTCTGTAGGACCATCCACAATGGCACTCTGTGGCCAAATTTTCTGATCCTGGACAGCACCACAGGAATGCTTTCACTGTTGTGATGTATAATGTATAACATCTTTCATGTGTTAGGCCTTGGTACGCTAGCCTCAGCACTCCTTGGATCCCACCTCTGAGAGCATCCTTGTGTTGTATTGCAAGAGCCAGTCTGCTGGTCAGGAAACCCAGAGGAATGGGTGCCATGCAGGAGCAGAGTGTGGCATTCTGATCTGCCCCTGGAGATGAGTGTGCTTTAGAGAGCATGCTTTTTGTGAGGTGAGCTGCAACTTGCATATCTATGAATAGAGGTTGTTGTCACAGCTTAAAAGAGAAACGCTTGGAACAAGCAAGCAAAACTGTGTTATAAACCCAAAAGAATCAAATAACAGGGCCAGTACCTCCAGTCAGGGAAGTGGGATGGCAGGAAGCACTGCCAAGGAGGGTGCTGGGTTCTTCACCTTGGGTTTATTCTAGAGTTCAGGTAAAGTTAGGCTTATGGCTCTGAGAATGAGAAGTGGGACACATATGGCAAATAAGAAGGGGCTTCAGAAGAAGCTACCAAAGACAGACAAGGACTGCTGCTGGAGTTCCTCCCTGAGCAGACCTTAGCCAGGATGCTTCTACTGTCCTGTGGTGTAAATCTCAGTCTGGGGATGGAGTTAGGACTGGGATTAGAGCAGACACAGAGTAAGAATGGGGCTCAATGGGGATCACACATTTATTTCAGGGGACTCCTCCCCACAGCACTAGCTGGCCTGGGTATGTGGCAGAGTGGTCTTGGGCTCAGTGTACATTAACAATCAAGATTAAGATTATGGCTCTCAGGAAGGGAAATCTAAGATATGCAGTAACACTGGTGCTGAGAAGAGGTTGCAGCATAGTTCAAAATAAGGTTGAAAGCAAAATAAACTTATTGTTTCTTAAAGCTGAATTTAGCGTTTTCAAAAGATTGCTGGTTGGCAGATCTTTCATATTTGCATTTTCTTCCATGCTTTGCATTAGACACCCATACATGTCAGGTAAACGGTTGGACTCAACGATCTGAAAGGTCCCTTCCAATCTAGACAGTTCTATGATTCTATGATAGTGCGTGACTTTTTTTTTTTTTTTTCAGTCATGAAACTCCCATGAGTCATGGTTCTGCTAGATCTCAAACAGAGGACCTAGTGTGTGAGGACTGAGAAGCTAAATTCATCTTGCTTCTCTCAGACAGGTAAAAGAAATTCCACATCACCAATTAGGTCTTCTTTTTTATGCAAAGTCTGAAAGAGTTGCGTGAACTTTAGTTACAGAGACTTCACCTACCCCTAAGTGTTAGGTACAGCTGATAGAACAACTGAAGGAAGATGAAGCAGAATTTTTCACAGAAATTTTGAAATGTTAGCATTCTCTGGTCATCTCAAAACTAAGCAAGCTGTATTCATTTAAATTTACAGTTGAGGAAACTAGGAAGAGAAAGATCAAGTGACTTATTCAAGGACATAGAAATGAAGAACTTCACAACTGGCTGAATATGCTCAAAACTCTTCTATTCCATTTTCTTGCCTATCAACTGTTGTTACAGACAATAGAAATATTCCACATTGATTAAAAAACATGTTTTTTAAATATGCCCTATAGTCTTAAAGAAAAAGGGGCTTCCCAAATCAGAACTTGAATCAAATGGATTTGGGTAATGCAGGCAAACAAAAAGGTTGATTATATGACCCACAAAGATGTAGGATGTGCTTTCCCTCCAGCGTTATAACACAGGTTAGTTTTTTCTGACTATTTTTGCTCATCTTGAGAGCAGAGGGAGATGGTGGAATGGCTGCTGCTTTCTCTCATCCATTCAAACACAGCACGACACTGCATAAGGAAGCAAGACTAGTTCCAAGCACTTCTATATTTTTATTTTTATTTTTATTTTCTAGGTATTGTAGTTCTTCTTCAGCAGACTTCCCCTTCAGGTTTGCCCAGAGAACTATGCCCACTGGTTAAGATTGCAAAGTTTTGGGTCTCCAAACTAATTAGACTAATGACATTTTTAATTTTTTCCCCAGAATGTTATGGATCATGGGGAATTAGAACTGAGAAAACAGACTATATGCTTTGTGTATCCCAAAGGAGGAGATGGGTAGCCATGGAAGATAAGAGGAGTTATGAGATGATCGCTCTGTAATAATGCAACCTGTGATCTGGTTGAAGGTAGGAAGAAAAGAACCAGAGGAGGAGGAGGAGAGGATTAAGAATGAATGAGAGGAAAGGAAGTAGTGAGGATATAGAGATAGTGTAGTCTGATAGTGAAAAGACTGAGCAAGGGAAAAAGACAGCTATATCACAACTGAAAACTGGAGTGAAGGGAGAGGTGGAAGGACAGAGAAGAGGTGAAAGTGGAGAGTTCTTCTATCACCTTCTGGCCAGAACATAATGCAAAAGGGAAGCAGATAAAGAAAGAGGATTAAAATCTAGGAAGCATTTGAAATTGTAAAAGAGGCTACTATGGCAGAAGACACAGGAACCTTGTCAGAACAGTAATTCTAACTTGCAAGTTGTAAATAATATATATTGCTATATATTGCAAATATATATTATTGTAAATAATATATATATAGTGAGTGAAAGTATATTGTTTCCTATTGATGGCATAGGGAATCTGCTTCTGCACTTACCACAGAATTATATGAGTAATAGTTTTATAAGTTATCCCTTCTCTTTGTTATGCTCTGCCTCTTTTTAACATTTACAATTTTAAAGATGTAGACATCCATTTGACACACTAAAGGAAAAAGACATATACAAGAATTCATACCTCACTGACTCTAAGAATTTTTATGGATTTTACTTTGTTAAGAAAAACTCTTGTTAGAGCATTTTAGATGGGAGTATATGGATGCTATTTAGTAGTGATTAAACCATGCCTGTCAGCTAAGAAAAGCCTCTTTAACTGATGTAGCATAGGTCATTTTGCCTGTAATTTACAGATAGAAACAGATTACACAATCCATTTAGTACTCTATTTACCTTTAGGAGAGGAATTTGTAACAACTCTCTGGTGTGGAGAACTGTTTGCTGTACACAGACGTAAAGTCAGAGAGTGTTTGACACGGGAAACTAATTTTGTTCTAAGGCATAAAGTCAAAATCATGATAAAGCAAGGAAGTCCCTACCTTAGCACAGCATATATAGAGTATGCACCTGGATCCTGGTTCAGAAGCAAGTAATAAATAGGGGTGATTGTTGATGAGAGAAATATTCTGAAACAGCTAGCCGTGTTCAACGTGGAGACTATTTAGAAAGTCCGAAGAGTTCCTACACAGAGCGGCAGCTTTGATCTTTAATGATGTCCCTGCTTCACAGTTCTGTATTCAATAACTAGGAATCTGATCACTCAGTCCCTAAACAGTGTATTTTCTACACAAGCCTGTGTCAGGCGAAGCTGCCCATTGCAGAGACGAGGTTTCTACTCCCTCTAGTGCAGCAAATGCACATTCAGGCACTGCCTGACAGTGCTTTAAAAGAAAGGCTCAGCGACCTAAAAGAAGTTAAGGAGAAACAATTTTTGTGGAAGAAGTGGAATTAGTTTGTGTGTTTTTTTAGCAAGAATTCAGGAAAGCTGTCTTAAGAACAATACTTTTAAATTGTCAAGTGATTTGACTGCTGTGTTAATTAAAGATTCACACAGGCTTAAGAAGTGAGGCCAGATCTGAATAGTGGTAAGGGGCTGGAAGTTAGAAGTTGTGTTTCTAGGGTGCCATATCTTGGTAATTACAAGTCAGATGTAGATGTCTCAATCCTTTGCATGGAAAGTACAAGAGAGACCAAAGATGACCAGTGGCTGGAGTGGGGCACTGCCTGCAGGTAGCCAATATGGATTTGGACTTTTAGGAAGGAGAAAAGGCACTCTATGCCCAGCCTTAGCTCCTGTCTTTCACTTCCCTGTGCCTGTGCTGGCATCACTTGCATAAGTGGAGCTGGAGCACTTCTACATCCACATGAGTAAATCTGCTCTCCTTGTCCTTTCTGCAGTGTGTGTGCCTGAATCAAGTGCCTACGAGTGTTCTTTACATTAATAAAGCAGAGACCCCCATTTACTTTTAACATGCAGTAGGTGGTGAACAGAGATCAGAAAAGTTTCTCCCCTTCCCTTTGCCCTACCACTAGGCTAAGTGCTCATTCATTCCTTGTTACATTCCTCTTTTCAGCAGAAGTGGAGGGAGAGCCAGGATTGTTAGGGAATTGTTCTGGAAGGTAGTAGCTGGTGGTTTGAATCCCTGCAGGTTGAAGAGTATAAAACTCCTGCTTCTTGGTTGAGTGTTTTAGTCACTGGATTAAATATATAAAAATTGGGCACATCGTTACTGCTTTGACTGAAGACTCTGAGTGGGCCAATCCTCTAAAAGCATGTGAAGCGTACCATAGGCATACTAGAGACTCCTTGGGACTTAAGTGATGCTTTGCCTGGTTTCTGGACTGCAACAAGCTTAGACGAGAACTAGATGACAAGTTATTTGAGCTGGAGGAGTTCTGAGCACGCTGAAAAGCAGAACTACGGCCACCTAAGGAGTGTTCAGGATAAAAAGGAAGCACCCACAGAGCCAGTGCAGCTGCAGACTGTAGTTTTCATCGTAAGCCATGATCTCTCTTTGGATTTGTCTTTTAATTCTACTTTGTTATGTTTTTATCTCCTAAAAATAACTCTTGCTTTCCAAGTAAGAAATGCTTGCTTTTTTATTTCATGTGAGAGATGGCTGTTCTATTTCACAAAGAGGTGAACTGCATTTTAATTCTGCAACACTAACTGCAATTAGCAGTTGAATACAATGCAATCAGTCCACTGAACTGGAACCAATTATATGTCACTAAGCAAAATTACTTGAAAGCTCTAGAACAGGAATTTTAAAAGACCCTACTGACTGTTTCACGCAAAGCGGTGGGGTTTTGGCTAAGTTTTTCTGAAATTGCCAGCCAACTTTGCTTGCAAATATCAGTGCAAGATTTTAATGGAACCTGTGGACTATTTTTCTGCAGAAGTTTTACTACACCCTGCACTTCAGAGACTGGCACGTATCACGAGCCTATGGGTAACTACCCACACAGAAAATATTGCAGATCAAGGCCTCTTCTACAAAAATCTCAGAATGCACTGGGGTCTCATGCTAATCATCGCTTTCTGAAATAAAGAAAATACCCAGCATTGAAAGTGACTTCAGAGAAGGTCAGGATAATAATTTTAAACAGTTTCTAAAAGATGATACAAGTTGATGTAAGTGCCTGCTAGTAGCTCTAAATCGCCAATCCATTCAGTCCTTTGAAGACTCTGATCGTTCTCTGTTAGTGCTACTACCAATACCTTCCCTTTCCATAGCACCTACAATCCTAAAGAAGCCCAAAAGGTGGTAGTGTGACAGTAGCTGCAGAACAGCCTAGAGATCACAGGGGAAACCATTTATTTTCTCTACCTTCTGGTCATACAGACCATGGACATGGACAAACATTCATACAGAAGAATTATGTCAGAAAGTATTGACACGTCAGAAATATTTTGCATTTCAAACAGGATCAGTTTAATGTTATCATCTTTCATTTCCTTAAGTTATTTCTTGTGCACCTTTCTAAAATTTGTTCAAATAACGAGATTCAAAATTCTCTCTGAGTTTTTAACAAAACTAAATTGTGTTTTGCTGCTATCAGAATCCCCTGTGATAAAGCGAGATCTGATAAAGCAGTAGGAAGTTTTCTCTTTGTGTATAAATATTTATGTACGTAAACGGATGTATGGTTAATTATAACTGACAAGAAGAGACTGACACAAGCTCAGATCCTCTGTCCCCACGGAGAGATACAACTCGCTTGTTGAAGTGTTGTGGCAGATCTCATGGGCTGTGTCCTGAATCATTGATTAAATGCCACAGCATCTGGATAGCTAAAATGCCAGTGACTACTGAAGAGGAAGGAAGGAATGTGCACTGAATAAGAACACAGAGAGATCATCTGGTCTATATTTCTTCGTATTTCCATAAATCGGTCAAGAACTGAACTGTTTGGTTTTGCTTTCCCTTTACATTTTACCAGACTGAAGGACTGAAATCTTCCTTACTGAAGACTGCACAGGCTGCCTAGGCTCACACATACACACTGAATAGAGTCCCTCACCCTGGAAAGAGTTAGAAAAGAAGATAGGACAAGCTGCACTTGACAGGCACGGTGCAGTCTGAAAACAACCCCTGCAATTGACTGCTTCAGTATAGGCAGACCCCCTGAATCTTCTATTATATTTGGAAAAGGTTTGCATGTAGCTAACATTTTTGAATGAATCACAGAATCTTCTAGGTTGGAAGGGACGGTAAAGATCATCTTGTCCAACCGTCAACCTAATTCTGACGAAAAATAAACACCCACAACAAACAAAAAGCAACACCATCACTAAACCATATCTCCCAGCACCACATCAACCTGTCTTTTGAACACCTCCAGGCATGGTGCCTCAACCACCTCCCTGGGCAGCCCATTCCAATGTCTGATAATCCTTTTGGTGAAAAAAATTTTCCTAATATCCAGCCTGAACCTCCCCTGGCGCAACTTGAGGCCATTTCCTCTAGTCCTGTTACCTGTGACTTGAGGGTTTGAATGAGGTTTGAATATTTGTTGATTTCTATTTTTTTTGCCTTCTGTTATTTTTGCTACTGTGCATTTTGTTTGCAGGTAAGCTATTGTCTCTTCTGCCAGGTACATCAAAAGGAGAATTCCATTTTACTTCTGCTTTTACTTACAATGCTACATGAAGGGAAAAGAAATGTTTAGATTAAACTTATTTAATTCCAAAAATAGATATATTTAGTATCAATATGAGTAAATGTGAAAGATGTGTAGCTGAAAAGGCAGAACACTTCTGCATGACATTTTTAGGACATGCAGGAGAGGTATTTCCTTTTAGTAGTTTGACTTGCTTTCCCAGCATGGCATCACACACTGTACATTCCTTGAAATAGTAATGTTTTTACACACACTACATTTTGTTTTTCTTTATTTTTGTCATGTTGTGATGAAAGGCTGCATGATATCTAAAGTGACAGTATGAGAATGAGACACTATCATCATTATACAAGTTTTCTTCAAGACATTCCTTTATTGGACTAAGGCTGTTACTGATATTGGCATTTGTGGACTAAGTGTGCCATGTGGTCTATTCCTGTTTTGGAGAGGAGTCTCAGCAGTCTTTCAAACCCCGCTTCAAGGAAACATGGAGGAAAAGGATCATGCCAAAACACATACTCACATGAAGTTTACTCTGGATCTAAACCCATGAAACTATTTTGAAATTCATTGTTCAACAAATGTACTGTGTGTGTAATGTAAGGGAATGTAAGGAACCTGACAGCTGCTTTGCCTTAAGTCTTACCTTCCAAGTGGAAGAGAGATGGCTACTGACCAAGTTTGTGGCACTTTCCCCTCCCTTTCCTCACAGATTTTTCTGCTTATTATTTCTACATGTGGCAAAAGACAGATTCAGCAATGAATTCTCTGAAAAAAAAAATAGATCTAGAAGACCTCATACTACAAAGTCAGCTATTGCTCTTGCAGATCCAACATTTTGTTTATACTGGGTTAATGATCTACATGCTCTCAGGAACAAAGAAATTGGTACCTAAGTGCTGACAAATCACAGGAGTGCCTGACGGGAAAGAGAAAAGCATTACACTGCAGTCATTGTTCATGCTTTGTGGCTGCCTTCTCCCATTTCTTTTTATTTTGAACTTTTCCCTTTCTCAGTGTTACAGTCACTAACTAGAAATATGTCTTTTACAAATTTTCTCATGACACCTTTCCCTTTCTTTCTCTTCTTCCTCTCCAGCTCATTGGCAGGTATATTCCCTTATTGCAGAGGCAAGGTTAATAGGTTCTTTCTTATTCCAGTGGGAGGCCTACGTATACAGGCTTACACCTTCACACTTTGCCCAAACCCTAATGGGCCTGGAGAGGCAGAGTAACTCTAGTATTATACTCCTGCAAAACTCACTCTTCATAAAGCCAAACAGGTACTTTACGCTAAAAAGTATTTGCAAGGATGAGGAAAGTGCAGCTGGCTTTGTGGCCCCTACTCCAAAGCCTCTCTTTTTGCAACCTATATTTCTCACTGCACATTTCATGTAAATTGTGACATCAGTCTGTCTTTTTTTGTGTCCTTCCTGAAAGATTTTGATGTGCTGGGTTCAGAAGTTACTAATACAAATTTCACCCTTGAAGGACTCCTTCACCCTCACACCCTGAAGGACTTGGTGATTTTCAAGGCAATCTCCCATTTGTGTTATCACTGTTAATGGGGGATTTGCTGTTATTCCTTAACTGCCACCTTCTCTTATTAACTTTTTATAGTCCTATCAGCCTTATTTCTTTGTACCCTTCTATTACAAGCCAATTGATGGCAAAAGCTTTTTCTTTTCTTTCTAGTCCTTGCCTTCATGCTCTTTTGCGTATAAGCTGTCTGCTTCTGTTACATAGTTGTCTTCTAGAGCTTAGTCTCTTCTGCTATCTTTAGTGTGTAGCTATTTCATATGACCTGCATTCCATTGCAACTTGGGTATTATACTGTTGTATTGCTTTAATGAGCTCATCGAGTTATATTTTCTTGTGTGCAGTTTATTTAAATTGGAATCCATGAGAGGAGATGCACAGAGGGTGGTTCATGTTTATTTTTCTGTTGACTTTGAAGTCTCCATTTGCAATCTACATAATTGTTCCTTTTGTATACAACAGAAACTTACAGACTAGGTATAGCCAAAAGGCTTTATGAACCTTACGCATTTTAGGAAGTTGCATTAAAATACTGGTATGGAAAATCAGAAATAATTTTCTAGTGTAGAAGGCAGTGCAACACTATTCCAAGCCCCCATTGTGCATCAGCTTCAACTTCTAAGTCTTACAAAACTAACTCTTCTTTGCCATGTACAAATCCTTCACTGGTCTTCATAGGTCCAGCTGTGAAATGTATGTATGAATGTTACTGACTAAATTTCCTAATAGTTTTAGGTGTTTTTTAGAACAGTTGCAAATTACTGCTTAAGATAAAAAGAGATTAAGGTTTAGACTCATGGAATAAAATCATTAAGATTGCGGTAAGTGATAGACTTGACATGTAGAAACCCAAATTCAATACCATTTTGACTGCAGATTCAGGATTGTAATATGTAACATCTATGAAACGAGAGGAGCTGCCTAAATTAACAACTAAAAGTTTCTGATACCACAAACCTTGTATAATGTAGGAAATTGCAAGTTAGGATTGAGGTTTATTATCAGAATATGGTCTATGACTTCTACAGTAAGTAAGTATAGATGGGACAGAGGAGCACTGGCAAGTCTGGAGACACCAGAACTTGATGAGCAGAAGGCAGTGGCTGTGAACTGAAGCAGCGCTGCAGAGACGCACGAGGAAGAGCACTGGGCAGCAGAGCTGCAAGGAGCCTCAGGAGGAAGACCACAGGTTGCTGCAAGTTTAAGAAGCATTAAACTTTGCTGCAAGTTTAAGAAACTGCAATTTTATAATGCCTGCAGATGAGAAGTAACAGCTGCTATAGGTTACATTTAAACTTTCAAATGTAAGGTTTTTTTAATCTATCCTTTGTGACCAAAGAGGAGGTGATCTCAGTCTCAAAATGGCTAAACTAGTTGTTGCTGCTCTTTCTTGTCTAGTAAGAACAATGTGATACAGAATCTTATAAAGTCTTACATTTTTTACAGAGCTGCCTAAAAATAGAAGTAGAAAACCTAACTTTAGCTTTCACTGTCCTTATTTGGAAAGTTTGGTCAAAGGCCTATGGCAGAACTGTGTAATGCCCACTGAACTGAAATAGCTGTCAGTCAGAATGCTTAAACAGTTCCCTTCTCTTACAGAAGTACCTGCTACATGGTTTACATATGCTTAGTATCCATCAACAGTAAAACCATCCATGTATTTTAAAAACAAAGCCTGATTTTAACAGTAAAGCAAGTGGCAAGATATTTTGACATACATTTGATATAACAGGATTTAAGCTTCTCTTTGACTTCATTTCAGAACAAAACATATGGAAAAGATTTTTTTTCATTATTATTTTTAAAACACACCATTTTTAGCACATTTATCACTCTGCTTTTTTGGTGGGGATGTCTTTATGAAATGTATTGTAAATTATGCAGGAGTAATAGAGTTTGTTTAAATTCACCAGTATTGCTCCACAATCTTCTATTTTATGCTCTGGATATTTGAAGACAATTATCAAATAAGTCACTTCACAACACCAAAAGGATTCTGCAGTTTGCTTACGCATGAAGTCTGTAACTGGTTCTGTTGCTGCCAGACTGGGCAACTATTAGATTTCACACAGTGTAAAGGATCTTGTCTCAGCTATTTTGTGAAAGCCAATTCAGTTGGAGTAATAGCGTTCAAGCTTTTTTCAAAGCAGAAGGAAACAGCCTTTTCCTCACTGGCTATGCAGTTCTCTCACTAGAGTAGTAACTTTGGACAGACAGTAGCACCTTGGATATTAATGAGTGCTAGTCAACTACATAAAATGAGATAAGCTTATCTTTTATAATGATTTTTAGATCACCTAATTTTCCAGTTTAAATCAATTACACAAGTGAAATGCTAATTCTTATGCTTAATCCCATGACACTTTTTGCAAGAATCACAAAATAAAAAGCCTTTTCTAGGGTAGCTAGCGCATTCGTTTCTTTCTGCTGCTCACAAAATGCTCAGGAATTTCTCACATTATTTTACTGTATGTATTTGTGAATTTATTTGGAAAATGTTTTCACTATATGATTATCTTGTGAACAGTTTGTTGTGAATATTTATTGTCTAACTTCTACATTAATTCAGTGTTGGGTAGTCATTTGAGTGATACGGTTTCTGTACTGTTACTTTTGCATCTTACAAATACATTTCATATTTAAAGTCAATCAAACTCAACATATATTTTTCTACTACTAAAGCTTTTGCTTAAATTCACTATTGCAAGTGAAAGCAAACCTTGATGTTTTTTGAGCTCAGATGAATATTAGTGGGATTTTTCCCATTGCTCAGTCAGCTCAAGTAATTGCATTCTCCTGACCCAGATTGCCCCTGCAGACTCAGGTCAATACATCCTTCTTCACCTGGTCTTTTACACTGTTGTGTAAGGTCCCTACGGGCAATGAAGCAGCTGTCACAGTCCACCTCAGAAATGGCTTCATTGCAGTGAAATGCATTTATTAAATCCTTTGGGATCCTTTGATGTAGGGCCCTGAGATGCAAAGTTTCTTTTATGTGCTTTGCAATTAAAGAATATAATCAACCGCTATGAAAGCTAAAAAGCTATTTCTTAAAGTCAGGCATTTAACTTCTGTATTTATATGGTCAAGTAGAATAGTTTTATTTCTCAAACCTTCTGGTCATCTTCTGGTTTCTGTAAAGTCAGTGACAGACATATCCTTAACACTTACTGAAATAAATAGAGCTTCAAATTGCTGGATTTAGGCATTTACGCTTGATAATTTTGGTTCTAGCTTATCAGTGCCCTTGTTTGCCTAATTGTAAACACTACATTTCTTTCATTATAAGGTGCTGGAGGGTTACATAAATGTTTATAAAGTACTTTAAGACAATCAATGGAAAGACAGTTACAGGAGTGCAAGGCATTTTAATGTGCTTTCTCTAAATATTGATCATGGGCCAAGACTGTGTTATAATTTTTCATGGACAGTATCTTTAATAAACTTTAATTGACTTGTTAGTATCTGAAAAAAAGTTTGTTCCTAGGGATTATAGATGGGTACCCTCAGATACCTGGGAATGTTTTCCACTGAAGACATTACAGAACAACAGACTCTCTAGTGATGAACTGTCTTCCTTCCCAGGTGACCAAAGCCCTTACTGCTACCCAGCACTGCTAGTTTAATCCATCTCTGCACAGTTAAGATACCCATTTTTTGGTGTGGGAAACTGAAATTAGTAAGATCTTGGGGGTGTTCTCCAACCACTGGAGGAACCAATAGGGAGGGAAGAGGGGGAAAAAAAAAAAGGGAGAGGGGGGCGGGGAGAGCAGAGTAGTGAAGAAGAGGAAAAATCTGCTGTTTGCAGTTTCAATGGAAGGCTTCCATGAAAGCATAACTGGGACAGAGAAAGAGAGCTTGAGATTTGAAGTCTAAAGTATCTCAGGATACAGAAGAGTGTTCAGGCACCGAGAACAAATTTTTCCCCTCCATAATGTAATCCAGAGTTATTGATTACTCTGGATCTGAAATTTTGTCAGCAAAAGCATCAGAGAATAAATACTATCAGCACTGTTGTAGTCACTAAATATTTTGTATTTGTGAATAAAGTCTCTTCTGACATTCTCAGCTGACATATTCATTGTCTTTTCTTGTCATATAGGAGGATTATGCCATTTTGATGAAAAAAACATTTATGAATCAGTCTGCATCTTGTACATCTACAGGAGATCAGGACATCTTGCCAAGATTGGTTTTTTTCCCCCCACACACAAATGTGTGATTTCACTCCTTTTGGTTGTCTTACTATTTATTTCACAACTGCAGCAGCAATTTTTCTCTCTGATATACTTCTTATCTATAACAGTTGGGTATTCTCCTGGACATTGCTGCCTCTGCCAGGTCTTTGCTGATGACACCTTCCTGTGCTCATCCAGAGACAGAGCCAAGCTCACTGCAAGGATGTCACAGTGCCTAAAAAGGAATAGTCCTGGGACTATTAGCTAACTCCAGTTAGCTGGAGTTCTGCCCAGTTCAGCATGGGCAAGACTGAGTTGTTACTAACCACTATCTACGTTTTTTTTACCTAGAAAATGTTTTTCCTTCCTCTTAGCCGAGGAACTGACTGGTAATCCACAAACTGATCACCTCCAGGCCACATTAGAAAAGCCTAACCTCTAAGGATTTTTCACACTATGGACAACTTGGCAGAAAAAAGCATGGGAGAAAAGGGCTACATAAACACAATCCACCACCACTTACATGACCAAACATTATCTCCCCTGCCAGAACATTCACATTGAATAAAACACTAAGCCACGAGCCTGCCACGTACACCAAAGCTACTCAGTGTTCAGAAGAGAGATTGCCGAAGACACCAGAGCGAGTTATGTTCTCATGAAAAAAATTTTTCTGTATGAGGACATCCATGGCCCTTTCAAGAAGTTATTCAGGTGGCTCATTTTATTGGGTAGATAGAGAATATTGTGGTGAAAATTTCTAATGGCATTTTTGAGTATTAAGACTTTCACTTAGAGTTATTCTGTGACCCTGCAGCTTCTCCCCAGATATTTCTCCATGCCCTCACATCCAAATCTGAGTGCAACATGGAGAAGTTCAGGAAACGTCCTCATGAGGAACTGACATCCAGAAGCTGACACTCCAGATACTAAACATTAATACACAGTGTTCAAAACATCTATAGCTAATTTCTAAAGCATTTGTATACTACTACTTATACTTTATCCAACACCACTCCCATGTCATTACTTCCAGTACTGCCTCAAATCCAGTTCTGAATCCTGGCCTGAATCCTAGCCAACATACTGCTTTGAAGGACAAATGCAAAAATGTGTAGTTCTCAGTACTTGATGGCTTTTCCTATACACAGCTACGTTTCCATTTTGTTTTCCTTCATGCAATTTAATTCCCTTATTACTAATACCAAGTTTTCCCTGTCTTTTTGTTTCTCCATACACAGAAATTCAAATACTAGAACAACTGCAGCAGCCTCCTGGTTCACTTTGTCCTGGGGCAATCCTATCCAAATGCTTGATATTGCCAGATAGTTTGGGGTTGTAATTTGAGAGAACAACCCTCACGTTTGAATGAGTGGGGAGATGCGTCAGGCCTTCCCATCAGCTTCTATGTGAGAGGTAAACCCAGATCAGAAGGAAAAAAGCTACCGGCTGAATTAGTGTGTTTTGTCAAGCTACTCTGTTGGAGTCAATGTCAGCTGGTGCATAGACACAAAAGCCACTCAGCAAATTAAATTCACAAAAGCAAACCAAGTAAAAGTAAAGGGGCACAGTTAACCTCCTAACCCTACTGTTCCTTGGTTTTGGGTCAGTCTACTTTGGACCAAGCTCAGCATCACTTTTCAATAACATTACCATTGACTGAACAGATGTGTAGTTTATGAAGTTAAGAAAAATAATTGAGATGAAGAGTAAAGGAAACAGTACAAGAGCTGCAAGTCGTGCAAACATTACAAGTAGGAAAAAGCAGAAGAGCAAAACTAAAAAGAAAATAAAAGAAAATGGAAAAAAGATATACATGCCCCTCATTTTATGCTTCTATACTGTATAGCTTTCCCTTGCTCCTTTATTTTTGTTTATAGAACAGCAGTCCATCTGGCAGAGAGGTGTATCTTCTCTTTGTGTGACTGATGTAGTATGAAAAAATATCCTAAGCCAACATCAATATTTTACAAAGTTGAACTAAGACAGCGCTTGCCCCCACAGCTTACAGCATAAACTCTTGTCATTTTTATCAAAATATGAATAAGTTATTTTAGAATGTTTTATGGCCAGTGATTCTATTTAAGTAACAGTCTGTGCAGTTATTGATGCTTGGCCTGAGCTGTACAGGGTTCACAGGAACTGCGTGTTCAATGAAGGGGAGAACAGACTGGCAGCTGTTGGCAATCAAACAGAAGCAAGGAATCCTTTTCAGATTGTTAACTCTACAGATCACATCCATTCTCGTGCTCCATCTTAACTATTGCCCCCGGACCACAGCAGCACATGTTCAGCAAGGGTGAAAAAGACCCTCATTTCACCCTCTGGAGGCCATGCCCATCATACATCCAACTGCTCTAGGGATGGAGACGGAGCAGCTATATATAGGTGTGGCCTGAGGCACGCAGGGGGACCTCACGAAGGCGCAGTGATGCTCCTCAGAAGCCAGATAAAGCTGCTGCCTGCGTGAATCAGCTGGTGAGTCAGCAAAGCCTTTGCCAGGAGAGCAGCAGGCACAGCTGTGGCTGAGATACCATGGTTACAGCAGAGCAAAAGGGACACTAATTGGATTTCCTAAGAATTACCTTTTTTTTTTGTGCCTTTTAGGTCACAAAGTAAAAAAAAAACAAAAACAAAAAAACCCAAACACATCTCTTAAGCTTTGTTGTTTCACAGAGCAAGTTCACATCTGATCTGGCAAATTCTTTGGAAAAATCAAGGAAGAAAGGAAAACTGAAAAATGTTGCAGTGCTGTTAGGACTGTCTGAAGCTTTACTCCTGCATTTGAATGGTGTCAGGCATGCAAGGTTAGAAGGGTTTGAGTTCTGAAATCTGGAAACTGCTGGTGGAGACATGGGAGAATCAGCTGGGATGCTCTGAGAGTATCTGTATCCAGGGCAGATGAGAGAGACTGACAGCGAAGAGATTTAGCTGAGGAAGATTATTTTGGGGAAAGGATCATTGTTCCTCCAGAAAGACAGTCATGATGTTGGCTTTTATTAATGGACAGCTGGTCATGGCACAGAGCCAGCAACGCTCACCAGGTAGTTGTGCCTGGGTTTGACAGATGCGGGAGAAGTGGAGGAGCTTCTCTTGCCACATTTGAGGTAAGGAGGGAGGAAGCGAGGCTGGGTTTGCAGGACACAGCAGCCTCTGCAGCCATGGTGGGATGAACAGGAGGGGCACTTGCAGGGGAGCACAGCAAAGGGGAAGCAAGGAAGCCTATGGGTTTGAAGCAGGATTAGAATCAAAACCGAGGAAGAAACACTGATGTGAATGAGTTGATTCCTCTTAAGACATCTGTAAGAGTAAGGAAACACTGGCTCACTCTCTCATGCACACATCTCCCCAGTGCACCCCATGCACCTCTCTGCATGGAATAAAAACATACCAAAAGACAAAGCAAAAACAGCACTATGTATCGCCTTAACTGTGCTTGTTCAGTCTTCTGACTTGATGGTACATATGCAATTCCTTTGCAATATGGCTATGGACCTTAGTTCTCTTGAGTCTAGCAATACTGAAATAATTTCCCAGCTGTACCCTTCTGTCTTCTGCTTACTGGAAGCTTGCTTTACCTCAGCTGCCGAGGTGGAAGCAATATTAATAACCCATATTCACCTCATCGGGAAAAAGCATAAGAGCACAAAAGTCAAGCCATTCCCTCTATAAACATCTGCCATTCTAGCAGAGCTCTCATTTGTTTCATCCTCACAGCTTTGATTCTAACAGAAATCAGGAAATAACAAATGTAGAATTCATTTCCATGGTGATTTGCAGAGATAATAAGCAAAGTAAGAGCTGTTCTGTTGTATTTAGATATTTGACCACAAGAGCTGTTCTGCCCAGCCGAGGGAGCTCAGTCTAGATCCTATGGCCAAAAACAGTCAGCAGAACAATTCCCCTGGCTCTATGGTCCCTTTCCCCCCTCTCTTTGCTGTTGCTAGGGAAGTGGCTAGAGAGAAGGTGACTGTGGCTGGTGGTGGCAGCCAGCTCCCAGCTATTATTTTGCCAGGATGCCCAGATGCTTTCCCCAGCACATTGGACTCACTGCACATGAGCACTGCAGTACATGGGCACAGATTGGTCTCCACCTCCCAGATCAGAGAGTGGCCAAGAATTAGCCACAAAGGACAAAGATTCATGAGACCTCCTCCTGCACCTTTTTCCTCTGGACCAGGCAGGGATTTGTTGAGCGTATGCATAGTCATGGTCACACATACAAAAAGCAGTAGATTTAGTACTCACAGGGCAAACTCAGGCACATGGTAGATGGGTAATAACCACAAGGCCCATGGCCCATTGTGCTGGATAAATAGAGGCAACATAGGTTAACAGAAAGCTGATCATTTTGCTTCTCCTGTGACTGCAGGAAGATGGAATTGGCTTGCTTGTGAGTTGTGTCATTAGCAAGTAACTGAGTGTTAGCAGCCATGTACTGGGAACCTTCCCAAGCTCATTAAACTAGACCTAGGACTTGCATAAACATTTGGATTTACTGGAAAGTATGTGTGTTTTAGTTGACTGGAAAGTGGTAAATTAATTCAGAATTGGAACCACTTTTCAGCTGCAGACATTGTCATTTGCATTTGAAAATAACATTGTAAATAACACTGTTCCGATGTTCTTTAAGAGCAAATGTACAATATTACTTCAACTGAAAATTTGGGAAGCCTGCCTAACATGAAGCAGCAAACCATTTCTGCCTGAAATAGATTGTTCTTTAAAGCTCCAAAGATTGGAAAGAGATTTATTTTCTCTTGGACAGCTGGTACTAACTACATGGACTTCTTTATTTTTAGCAGAAAATGATTACTAAATAGTCTGAAGACTTGAAAAATAGCACTGAGGTCCCAAAATGTTTGAATTCTCTGACCTGAGTTACATTATTTCTCTTAATTCTGGTACAAAGTTTTAACAGCATTGTTATTATTTAAACAAAATGCTTAATAGTTGGAGGTTCTCCTGCCTGCCGACTTGTAAAAGGGATGATGTTTTATTTGGCTTAGAGATTTTAAAGAACACAAAAAATCCTTGGGCAAATTTTGCAGAACAATAGGGAGACACCTAAGCCTGAACTTGAAAAGGGTGTGAAAAGTGGATGACGGTTGAACAAGCAGGCCTTAATCGTTAATTTATATGAGGAAGTAGAAAAGAGCAGTTAAAGATAGTGGGGGGCTGTAGCAGAGGTCTGAGAAAATGGACATGTATATGGGAATACTAACAATAGATACTCGAGCTGTTCATCATCCCTGGACGAGAGTTCAGTTGTCAGCTGTCCATGGGCAGCTGACCTGAACTGCCAACTAAACTGTGGATTCCAAGGCTCCATAGCTGACTCCACACAGCTGTGGCCCACACTCTAGTGTTCAATGAGTACCACTTAGTGACTCTATGGCAGAGATTAAATCCATTTCTCCAGCATAACATACAACTGCCTAAACATGGGGCTGTTTTTATTTCATCTTACTTCTATCAGCCTTTCTCTCAGAAGGCAGGCACGCTGTTCCCCAGACAGTGGTCCCTCCACTATATAACTGCATCATCTCTAGAGCAGAAGTGCCCTTGGAGGAAAAACTAGGCATAAATTAATTTTATGCACTTTATTTTGTAGATGTGTGTCTGCATGTTTTATGTATAGCTGAAGTGAACTTTATCATGGACTTAATCTAATTGCCCATGGCTGAGTTCTTGGAAAAATCTGAACTGACTGGCTGAAGCCTGGATTCAGGATCTGTGTTTACGACGTTTGCAGTTTAAGGCTGGCCTCAGCTGTATCTGGAGAACAGCATGTGTTCCAGACACAGTCAAAGGCAGCAAACTGCTGAAAATACCCTGCCAAAGCAACAGCTGAAGCAATGAGAGCTTTCAGTTTCTTACAACTCCATTTAACTGTGTGCTTAGGAGCAACTCATTAAGCAGCAAGCAACCATGCAAGGGATGCCAAGGATTAAAGGAATCCTGTCGTGAGATAGCAGTGACATTCGCCTGCTGCCTTCCAAGTGACAGCGCTTGCCAACCCCGGGGGAAGTCAGTGACAGCACCGCAGAAGCAGCAGCAATTTAACCAGCAGATTGGCAGGAATGGGGCCTGCTTTGAATAGAAGACTGCTCTAGCCATACTCATGGCAAGCCCCATTTGTGAATCCTGTCAGGGGAAGGAATATTCTAGAAATCAGTGATCTTTCTACACACATTTGTATGTGTGTGTACACATTCAGATAGGTCTAGCTCATGCATTTACAAGTCTCTGGAGCTGGCACAGCAGCTCCTGTAGTGGCAGGCACAAGTGACAGAGGTTGTTGTGCTGCTGATTGTCTCAGAAGTGAAGACAGGCAGCAGCTCTCTCCCACTTTACAAGTTCCCAATGACTGTTGTGACCTGATGGAAATAGGGAATAGCTCTGAATTTCTCACCTGCAGGAGGTCAGAAGACATCCAGTGATCCAGACACCAGCAGGCTTATCAGGCCTCTGGCTGGTTTCCCCAAGCTCTCTGCACCCCAGGATTTACAGGCTTCACTGCCTTTTCATCCATGTGGCTGCACTGGACCATACCGAGGTCTGTGGTGTCTGTTGGCCGCTCTAATAACCTAGTGTGCATGCTAGTCACCTCATCCAGGGTGAGAGTGTGAGAGCAGTGAAATGGGACTTCATTGCAATGATGAGAACTTTGCAAGGGGGTTATTTTTTGTGATTGGTTTTTTCCTTAAGTACTATGTAGAAAAACCTGGCTGAATTTATGAACAATATGCCTTACTGCTATTCCTTATAGTTAGCCTCAGGAAAGCAAAGCTTTTTTTTGTGTGTGTTCTTATTGAGACATACTGCTCCAGAGAAGCAACGTGGAAAGGACGTGAATGACAGCCAGCTGCTCATATCAAGGGGCAGCACTTTAATTCATAAATCCCTAATTCCATATATATATTCTATAATATCTCTATTTCTAATAATTTTTCAACATTCTATCTCATAACAGAGGAGCTAGCTCCTCCATTGATCTCAATCTAGACATGTCAATAGCTATATTAATATTCTATATCTATATTCTATAATATCTGTAATATTCTAATATCTTCTATATTGTATAATATCTCTAGTTCTGATCTTTCCAGCATTCATAGTACTCTCAGCCTTCTGCTCCAGTCATTGTTCTTAAGCACTCAGTTATTTTTAGGGATTTCCAATGCTCAGTCCCTAGGTCCAAACATTTTGAAAGAAGTCCTTGTTAACTAGGGGTTCTTGCTCTGCGCAGTAAAAGTCATTAATTTAGCTCAGAGCAAGAAAACTTGCAAAGAATTGTAGGCTGGAAAATAAAACTGAACTGCATAATTACTCTGGAAAGGTTAACAAAATCTTTAGAGATTATATCACGACCTGGAAATTGAATGCAGTTACTCGAAAGAAGGTAGCCATAGCAGGACGGAAAACAGTGTTCTCATATTTCTTTCCTGATCCTATTTTTCTTTAACTTCTCCATGCCGTTTCTTACACCTTGACTTTGGATTCTCAAGGTAAGATGTGTCCTGTGTGCCATGGGATGGTAATCTGTAACTAGGGTAATCAATAGAGAGCTAGCAGGTGGAGCTAATTCCCAGCTTCCACAGTTCTTTCTGTTCTGAGGCCTCTAAAGCCTTTGTTTTACTTTTTTCAGCTGGTTGAAACAGATGTCTTGAGCATCAGTTAGATTTTTCTGTATATATAAAACAGAGATAAGAAGAAAAAATACATTTTTCCTTTAAGAGCAAGAAAGAATTTTCTCTTCCTCTGTAGCAGTACTAGCATAGATAAGTACTTAAGTATTAAAGAAGCTCCTGAGTGTTGATTTGCTCACTCTGATAAGAGCAATTTGTCCCCTCCTAATAACAAAAATCAATGTACAGTGATTAGTGACCTAGAGAGCACTGTCTTCTGGAATTAGGAGACAATGCATCTTCTGGATGAGGTGAAACTACTGTGGCTTCTAGACTAATAATTCCCTTATCTGTTATGGAAAATAGAAGGCAGTTTGTGATTTGTTTCTCCATTTGTCATTAATTTCATTTGATTGAGAATGTCTTTGTTATTTGTCCTGAGGTAGCACTGTATTTGTATAGTTACACACAATGGCATTCCCACTGACAAATGGAAGCTGTATTTCAGCTGCACTTCATTTATTCCCATTCAGGAATTAACCCCATCTGTCTTCATGCAGCACTTCAGTCAGTGTACAAGATGACTGCAGGATGAAGACAAATACCCTGTACATCCAATCTCTTTTCAGGCCCTACTGAGTGCAATTCCAACACATCCATCTTTGCTTGCAAATTCACAAGGCAGGTATCCGAACACACACGATGGCAGGCACACACATTTTTTCAGTAGTGTTGTGCTTGCCTGTAAGTAATGTAGACAAACTGGTCCAGCCTTAGACTCGGGTAACTTTTTTTATGATGAAGGCACAGTAACACTATTGGGCTTATTTCAGTCACTTAATCACTTATTGACCACATTTCCAGTAAATGGGGAAGGATTATGAGGTTTGTTATGGTTTGCTCAGCAGGTTCAAGATTGTAGTGCCTAGTGATTATATTACACAGATAAAGAGCTGAAAATTACTCCTTAGCATGAGCTTCTGGAGCTTTTTAACTTCAAATACTCTCATACCTAAAGTTTGCCACAGTCACAAGCTGCTGTTGTTTATAAAATTAGGCTATTTTGAGAAGTAAAACACAGTTATGAAATAAAACAGATTTGGATGCAAGAATTGCTTTCTAATCCTGTCCGCAGTTCATGCAAAGAAAAATCTTTTTCTGCCTATCCTAAGTAATTATCTCTGATGTGAAAGGGAGCTTGTACTGGATGTACAGGAGATGAATCCTGTCAAAAATATCAAGAAAGAGACAGAAAATGACCTGAAACTGAACTCTTCAAGTGAGAAGCAAAACAATCTTTTAGATGCCAAGGAGAAGTCTACATGGAGTCAGTAGTTCATTTGTCTTCTGTGCGGCTTGTTCAGGATAGGAAAAACGGGATCTCAGCAACTGGCACTTTCACAGCATAAAAACAGATACAAAGCTAGAAATGTTCTTACTTGCCACACAAGTGGAGACTCTCCATCATTTATTTCATCTTTGGACCTCAGACATAATGGGGTCATGTCTGAAACTCATACTCACCCAAGTGTTTGACCTCATTATTTTTCATTTCTGTTATGAACTCCTAAAAAAACTTTGACAAGCAAGTTTTGCCAAGTTCTGTAATCCTGGGATCTGAAAGGCTTCAGAGAGCCTGGTGTCTTTAACTCTATGCTACGTCTTAGACTCCTGAATTGTGCTACTGAGTCTGTACCAGGTCCAGTGGCCTTTGTGCCTTTCCAGTATGCACAGTTGTTCATCTCATTCTAGTATCCTACAGGCTTACACCTAACTCCACTACTGATCTACATGCAACTCCAACACAAGCTACTCAATACCCTCCTTTTCTGCCTGTTTATCAAGTTTTCTCTGCCTTAACATGACTGCAGTCCCAACTTGCATGCCAGCATTTCCCATTGCTTTTGGTATAGGCAGCATGGATTACACCTAGCTCCATGCACCACCAGTATCAACCTTTCTGTCAAGTGGTACTTAAATTAGCTCAAGTAGCCCCCCCAAATAATATCTCCCTATGGTCTATTCCGGTCAACTTTTCTCCCTCCCTCAACCCGCATTATTCTTTATTATTTAACTTGCTTTCTTTAAAATATAGATGTAACTATAGATGTAAGTACAAATCCATGAACACATACAAGACTACCATTAAGCTGCAGAGCAGGATGGTTACATGCTAATAAGCAATCACAGCTTCCATTGGGGAGAAGCAGCTGGGACAAGTTTAATATTTGATCTGATTTACAAGCTTCCACTTTGGGCTAGTGGCAGTCTATTTTGTAGTACCAGAAGCTTACAGGAAGGGCACGCCTAAAAAGGGAGGAAGTTTAATGAAATTGCTATATGTTATTCTAAGTAGAGACCCAAAGAAGTCCCTCTGAAACACGTCTGAAGCTTTGAAGATGTTTGGACCTCTGGGGCCTGAGAGAGTGGGACACAGCAAACAGCAATCATTACGCAATCTGACATGCCTAATGGGCAAGTTTGTGGAGACTATTTTGTTTCTGACAAGCTCAGCAATAAAGCATGGAAATGACATCAAATTGGGTCCCTGCAGATGGCAGCAGTACTTCAAATTTCAATGCCACAGCACTGGATGTGGTAGAAGCTGAGCCAGATTCCCATAGCGAAGGTACTGTTGGCTGTCAGACTCTCTTGAAGAGATATGTGTTGCTACTCCTCAGCAGGTTATGATGGTTTTTTCAGTTAGAAGGGGAAAATTTTAATATTTGCCAAGTAGCAGAAAGATGTTTGTGAGCCTTGTGGAATCCCTCTTGGTTCCCAGCATAATCAGCGCTTACTCTGCTTTATCTTAAGTACTGCAGGTGTTACTTTCAAACCAATTTACATTCTCCAGGCTTGCAACAGTATTTGACTTCGTTGGCTTGGAGAAGCACAGCACAGTAATACTTCAATAGCAAATACAGTTATAGCAAGAAGTTAATGATTGCTTTAAAAAAGAGAAGTCTTTTCAGTGATAGATAGCTAGTCCTAAAAACTGCACAAGAGGCAGAATGATCAAAAAGACCAAAATACCTCTTTATCCATAGCAAAGAAACAAGGTTTGAAGTGCTACAGTTCAGCCATCTGGAATTTTCTGTGCTCTGCGTTGATCCTAAAGGGTCTGAGTTTAACTGTAAACAACACCCCCACCACCACCACCCCCCAAGATTAATTTTAACATTAACAATTTTCAGCCTAAGCATCGAACTAATAATAGATCGAACTAATAATAGATTTGAGTAATGGAAAAGGCTTGAATAGAGTGATACTCTTCTCCCCTGCCAGCAGAAGCAAAGGGAGGACCAGTAGAGCCTGCTGGGATATCCCTTTTGGCAAGGTCCAAAACAGGTATCCAGTCTCATGTCTGCTGAGTTGTTCAGAGAGAAGGTCAAGTGGAAAACTGTACTCTCCCTACAAAGCTGGGAAGCAGTTGCCTAAAAATTCTCAACCTGTCTGAAGTACTACTAGGTATTCCTCATCCCTGACAGCTGAACATCTAAGCCTGAGAAAGAGTCTGACTCCCAGCTTTGCTACTTCCCAGTAAGATGTAGAGACTTCACCTGAACAACATAGTCCTCAGCCACAGGAGTCTGACAGAAAGAGACCCAACATTTTTGTCCATGTGCCCAGCCTGACTACCTGCAAACAGAAAGACACCAGCAGAGATAATGCCAATTTCTGCAATGGTTCTGAAGAAGGACCAAGAACTCTCATATGAATTACCTATAAGGCATGATTTGAAAAACAGTTCAAGTGACCTGGAGTTAGTGGTAGTTATCCATATATACAAGCTTTCCAAGTCCCAGCAGCTAGTGACGCACATCTTTGAAACAACCATTTCAGTCTCCTTAACTGCCATGGGCAGCTTTCACGGCTGTCTGTTGCTATTAGAATAGACTAATTCAGCTGGAAGGGACCTACAATGATATTAGTTCTCATTCAGCTACAGATAAAGGAGACCTTGTAGAGCAGTACAAAACAGATGAAATCAGGGTTTCAACACTCTGCATCCCTGACAAAATATCCTTACTTATCTAGTTGAATATGAAGTAGATTCACTTCCTTTTTCTAGCTCTGTTGACCTAAGCTGACGTATTACACAGGCTCTTCCTTGCTATTATGCTTCTCTTCTTTTTGTCCTTTTCTCTCACAAGGAATAATTTATCTGTAGTTTTTATTTCCTTACTTTTACCTCTTTAGTGTCTAACGTTAGATTTTACTAGCTACAAAAAAAAATATAGAGCAACCAACCTCATATAAGTAAATCTATTCAGGCAACCTTACAATTTCTTCCATTTCATTCAATCCTCTACCTGTAAAGTAGGGATTAGGACCTAATTACATGTAGCATTTTTTCTAGTCAAGATTTTGGCTGTAAGTTTTTGTTTTCTTTCTCTCTGTTACCAGTAGTAGTAAGGTTCTGTTTTCACTAGCATTGCTTTATGTACCTACTTATATTGTAATGTATCTAGGGCAAGGCTAGTGCCTTTTTATTTTAGGCATGAACTCTTTGCACAGCAAGCAGGATGGCACGGTTGATCCTTAGTGGACAGTTTTCTGTTTCAACATTGTTACCAGGGTTCATGCCATTTCCCAAATGAAATCAAAGAGACAACACAAATGCAATAAATAACAAATAATTTACCAGCAGGCTAAGTAGAACATGGACTGTGAAGTCTGAACTTTTGATCAACGTGTGGATTTCTTTAGGGCAATTTCAAAACCAGGTAGGACAGATTTGTTGGGTTATTCAGATTTGTGTCTGAGGCTGTAAACTTTTGCCCACTGCTAAGATCTGTTCAATAAACATTTGCTAGCTTAGTTTGGACTCAGCATTTTTGTATTCCATCCCCTGCCCTGTGCTATTTGTGATGTTGCTGGGTGCTTCTAAAGACTGTGCTTCAATAGTAGGGGAAACTATCCCCATAAAGCCTTGGGATTTGTCAAGATGAATGGTGCTACCAGTTTTGCTGTTTAATATACTGTGAACTGATGAAAGACAGCAAGGGAGTGATGGGTACCTCTCAACATAATATAAAATTTGCCTTAGGTGGGAACACTGTTTACTGAACACTTCATTCACCCACAGTGGAAAACCAATGATGGCATTTGCTGTTTTCATAACAACCCAGGAGAACGCTGACTCTGACAGGCTGCTACCCCCTGATGGCTAAATAACTAAGGAGAAGTAATGTGAGAAACAACTCTGCTGAAAATAACTCCAGCCATCATCACTGAAGCACATGGACTCACTCCTGCCATAGGCCTGTTTCCCCTGCAGCAAAACCCCAAACCCCTTTGACTCCCCTCCCATAGTGGTAGGTTGCTGCTTGGGGTCTCTTTAGCATTGCCACTTTTTTTTTCTTTTTTAAACATTTTTTCAACTGTGTAAGCCACAGGAGAAAAAGGAAGGGAGGAGTTGCCAAAAGCAATGTGCCATTCTGCTGCTGAACTACTCAGAAAAGGGGATCTTAATAAACAAAACTAAAGTGTAGGTGCCTAGATGTTCTCGGAATCAGGTTCAGAACTCTGTTTCCAGTCTATTTCCATTCTGGAAGTCTGTAAGAGAGAGAGAACTGCAACTAACTACCTACTGCGATGGAAAGTCAGGTAGAAACAAATGAACAAAGGCAAGAACAAAAATAACACTGGAAATCTACATGGGACTAGTAGTATAACCCAGTAGAAGACCTCATCAACATTCACATGCAACAGCTAATTCCAGGCAGACCTCTGTACTGTCTGCACGAGTCAGTCTGCAAGCATAGAACTAAATGAACCACAAAATCCAGGACCTCCTGCAAAGTAAAATTGCTGTGGTGAAGAAACCTAACAACAGCTGCCAGAGCAGAAAAGTTGTCCCACTAAAGGTAAAGTCCTTTTCAGTCAACAAGGATGGAATAGACAGGGTACTTAGACTGGGTAGCTCTACATTGGTTACTACATTGCAGAAGTAAGTAGTCTTGGGTATTAAGAGTAATAAGAAATTCCCAATGCATAGAATCGTCTAGGTTGGAAGGGACCGTAAAGATCATCTAGTCCAACCACCAACATAACTCTGAAAAAAAAAAGGCAATAAAAAAAAATCACTAAACCATATTCCTAAGGACCGTGTCAACCCATCTTTTGAACGCCTCCAGGGATGGTGCCTCAACCACTTCCCTGGGCAGCCTATTCCAATGCTCGATAACCCTTTCTGTGAAGAAATTTTTCCTAATATCCAATCTAAACCTCCCCTGGCACAACTTGAGGCCATTTCCCCTTGTCCTATCTCCTATGACTTGGGAGA
>JAHREE010000101.1:9288918-9333925 GCA_033628505.1 Tringa tobata | reverse complement strand
CAGCAGTCATTGATTAAACACAGCAAGGTCTGAGACAGGCTTTTCAAAAACCTCAGCAGCCGAATTCTGCAGCCTGGTATATAATTGCAAATAACCACATACACATATTATCCTGACTGGTACTCACCACAGAACAGCTTGGAGTAGCCCTAAAAGGTACTGCATTTGGATGGAGTCAAGAAATATAGCAGAACAGCCCTGCACTTCAGGGCACAGTTTTCTACTTGATGTTTTCAGATTTTTTTTAGAAGAGCCTCCTTATGCTCAAAGAGCCTGTATGAAGTATTATATTATGGTGGGTGAGTTAGTCCAGGAACTGAACTTATAGCCAAAGGACAACCTAATTTAGGAATAAGAAAGAAAAATCCCTTGGTTAAGTTGTTTACAATGTACATTTCCAAGCCAAGAAACACAGATGAGCCTGATACAGGCCATCTGGTATGCTACAAGAATTGCAAACCTCATTAAAGAAAACCGTGCATCTGGGGGACAGTTAAACCTTCTGAAGGGGCAGATGGCTTCCCACCAAGTACAGAGTTAAAAATCCTATTGCTGGATTGTTGGCCCCATCCCCACTTGAATTTTCTCAAAGTTGATGGGCTTAAGACTGCAGAATGAACTCATGTTCATCAAAACAGAAGCAGATTAAAATTTGAATTCAAGTGCTTTCCAGGTGTGATAATGGTCAAAGTTGGAAATCCGACAGAGACCCAGTTTGTGTTTTTGAAGCTGTTATCTGTCAAACCTGAGGCAGCAGTGTTTGTCTGAACCACACAGAAAAACTGCTACTCTCACCCAATATTAAGTACTCAATTTTTCCATACCTTCCTTACAACAGCACCACTCAGATTCCCAAATACTTCACACTAAGAGAAACAATATACACGTTCTGCCATCTTCTCTGAAGAGGAAGAAATAAGGGCATGTAGAAAAGAGTGAAAAGGTTGGGAAGTAATTTGAGTAACTGAACAGAAATAATTCCCAAGGAAAAGCACTCAGCATGCCAAAGTGACAGCTAGTATCTAATCAGCCTGAAAGTTATTTAAAATGAATCTGGTGGTGGTAGTCACAGGGAGGCTGCAGTGTGTCTGACAAATACACTGTTGCTGGGGATTTCTCAGGGAGAAGCTATTACTACACAACTAGAGGCAGGGGGCTTGAGTCACTTCTGTCTTGCACAAAGTATTATCAGTTAAATTTAAGCAGGCATGTACAAATGGGTTTTAAATACTGCAATTCTGTGTCTTACATCAACAGACCCCTACATAAGGGGAACTGAGAAGGTGGTCTGGGGCAGCACAGACACAAGTGTGCTGCTGGAGAGCTGCTGAGAATGGAGCAGGGGACAGAGTCAGGAAAGTTGGCAAAAGACTGGGAGGGGAGGCAGTGTTGAGAAAGCTCTGGCCAGACAGCACAGGAGCTGTAGAAGTCTAGACCCCAGGAGCTCCACTGCAAGCTGCTGCAAACTGCACAGGTTGGAAGGGACCTCTGGAGATCATTTAATCCAACCTCCCCCGCCAAAGCAGGTTCACCTAGAGCAGGTTGCACAGGATCACATCCAGGAGGGTTTTGAACATCTCCACAGGAAGAGACTCCACAACCTCTCTGGGCAGCCTGTTCCAGTGCTCTGGCATCCTTAAAGTAAAGGAGTTTTTTCTCATGTTGGGATGGAATTTCCTGTGTTCCGGTCTATGCCCATTGCACCTTTTCCCATCTCTGGGCACTACCGAAAAGAATCTGGCCCCATCCTCCTGACACCTGCCCTTTGGATATTTATAAGCATTGATGAGATCCCCTCAGTTTTCTCTTCTCCAGGCCAATCAGCCTTTCCTTATAAGAGAGATGGTCCAGTCCCCCGATCATCTTCATAGCCCTCCACCCAATGCTCTATCCTGTCCAGGTCTCTCTGAACAGCAGCACAGCCTTCTGGTGCATCAACCATCCCCTCCCAGTTTTGTATCATCAGCAAACTTGCTGAGGGTACACTCTGTCTCCTCATCGGGGTCACTGATGAATATACTGAACAAGACTGGACCCAGTACCGACCACTGGGGAACACTGGTAGTTACAGGCTTCTAACTAGACTCTGCACCACTGATCACAGCCCTCTGAGCTCTGCCATTCAGGCAGTTCTCAACCCAGCTCACTCTCCACTCATCTAACCCACACTTCCTAAGCCTACCTATGAGGAGTTACCTATGAGAGACAGTGTCAAAAGCCTTCCTAAAGTCAAGGCAGACATCCTCATTTACCCAGCCAGTCATGCCATCATAAAAGGAAACCTGATTGTTCCCCTTGGTGAATCCATGTTGACCATTCCAAATGGCTTTCTTTTCCTCTACATGCTTATAGATGACATCCAGAATGAACTGTTGCATCACCTTTCCAGGGATGGAGGTGAGGCTGACTGGCCTGTAGTTTCCTGGGTCTTCCTTCTACCCTTTTTGAAGGCTAGACTGACATTGGCTTTCCTCCAGTCTTCATGCATTTCTCCTGTTCTCCAGGACCTTTCAAAGAGGGAGAGCATTAGCAATAACATCCACCGGCTCCCTCAGCACTCATGGGTGCATCCCATCAGTGCCCATGGATTTGTGGGTGTCAAATTTGACTAAATGATCTCTAACCTGATCCTCCTCAGTCAAGGGGAAGTCTTCCTTTCTCCAGACTTTTTCGTCTTGCCTCCAGAGTCTGGGATTCCTGAGGGCTGGCCTTAGCAGTAAAGACTGAAGCAAAGAAGGCATTCGTTAACTTCACCTTCCCTGTGTCCTGTGTCACCAGGACACCCACCTCATCCAGTAGCAGGCTCACATTTTTCCCTGGGTTCTGGATTTTGCTGCCACCTAGACCTTTCTTCTCTCTAATTACCAGTTTCTGGGGTGTCTCACAAAAGCTTCCTGGGTCCCTTCTGAAATCCTGACTGGATCTATTGATTCAGTCCCATCTTATTATTTCACTCAACCTTCTGAGATCTGAGCCAAATACTAATGGCCTGCCTTCTTGTGAGCTAGCCAGAGCTTTGCATCCTACTGCAGTTGTGTCAGAGGACTACACACAAATATACAAACAATAAATATGTAGCAGCTCCTAGTTATTTCAGCTTCTGTTCTCCTCAGTGGTAGGTTGTCAGTGTTCATTCCTCTAACAAAATCTTCCTTGACTCCAAGCAACAAGAATGCTGCAGAGACCATCCACATCAAGAAGCATTTGCTGAAGTTTCCTCCCCATGCTAAGGGCTTGTCTGTGAGTAGCAATGTACTATGCTTGTACATTCCAAAATGGCTCTTGGTGTGAATTTAGGCTTGTAATAGCCCCAGGCTCATACCAAAACAGTTATTCCCTACTGCCTGTCCTGATTATTTTAAGTACGAATGAACTGTAGCAGTAGCTCAGCCAGGAGCAGCAGTGAACATGCTGGAGTAAACAGGGTGCTGACAGCTGCTGGTGTTTTACATAGGAGGTCACAGAGCCCTACTTTGAGCTGGAGTGCTTTAAATGTTAGTTGCTGCCTGGAGCACTATTTACAGTAATGCTCCCTCCTCTGAGGTGAACTGCTGTTAGCAACAATGGAAAATTCTAGTTGAGAAAAATTAAATATCATTAGGCACAGCTAAAGAAAAGCTGTTCAAGGAAATTACAGTAGCACTTTCACTTCTAGAGAAATATCATTACTTGGCAGTGATGTTTGTACAGATTAGTAAGTATTTGAATTCAGTTATGTAACCAACTATTGTTTCAAGAGCAAGAATAATCTTTAAATGTAGCCTATCTACATATATGTTCAAAACAACATATTTGCCTGATGGAAATGGCACCTCTAACAGCTTTTTACTAGTCTGTCCATGTTGCCCCATATTCTAACTTAATGTCTAAGTCTAGATGCCTTCTCAGCAGGGCAAGGCTGCTAACCTGAAGGCCACTGAGCCTTCCACCTTCCAGAGCTCCAGAGTCAAGGGGTAAAAACTCATCTGGGGCCCCCTATCAGCCAGTGGCTGCCAATGGACCAGATTACCACATGTAACATTTCAGAATTTGTTTTCTTCAGATACACGTACTGAGAATCTCATAACCTTATCCATGAACAGGTGGGCTTGCCCTGCAACTGAACTTTCTTCGCTTTGTGATGCCAGGTTTAGTTGTGGCCTCCAGACAGAATTGCAGCTCTGCTGTCCCTCAATGCCTACCACAGTACTTGCTGTGCTCCCATGCTGAATGCTGTAGTGAACAGACACTTTTCTAGGTTTATTGCAACAGATCAGTCCTGAAGAGGTGGAATTTCAAAGTATTTAAGTACACAGCCTTCTCATTTCAGCCGAGCTTTAAAGAAAGAAACAGAATATAAGCTAAAGAAGAAAGTTGTGCTTCTAGATGAAGAAAGGGACTGGAAGGTTATACCCAAAAGCTGGGAGCAGGAAACAAAGATTCATAAGAAGATTGTGTCCCATGATAATCACACTGCATTTGGATATAGGTTGTGCAATTACAACTGGCTTTCTTACTATAGGAGTTACTCAAGCCACAGACATTTAAAGACTGCAACAGTGTGTTCACAGGAGTCAGTGACACCCAAGGACATGGAGGTTTTATTTCCTGCTGTACTAGTAGTAATTTTTAATAAATAAATTCAAGTATATACTTATGATTTACTTATAAGGCAGGCATATACATTATTTTGATGTGTTACTGGTGCAACACAAACTGCTCCCAGAAGTGGGGCTAACTGATGATAGGAAAGCGTCTCCGTGAATAACTGACATAAGAGTCCATAGTCAGCCAGGTGCCCTTGGTGAGAGTCTGGTTTGTCCAGAAGATCACACAGACACTTATCTTGGATAAATAACAAGTTATATCTACAACAAAGACAAAAATAAGTGTGTAGGACACCAGCTCCTGGAGCATTTGTTACCAGCTTCTGCTTTCCTGGAAGGTCAGTTTATTATCAGAGTTTCTTTGTTCTGTGTTTATCAAAGACATCTCTGCTCCCAGCTAAGCTCACCAGGGATATCCCAGGCTCCCAGCTGAGTAGATATCCTTCTTTTTCAGTATGTTTGCATTGTGACTGGGTCACCTTCATGGCTGCTCCATCATAAGTAAAAGCCATATGGGACAGAATGAACTCATCATGCTACTTTGTACATCTGTACATGCAAATTCCTACTGAAGCTTTGCTGCCCAAGCCCTTGGCTATGTGCCACTAGCTGGAGTCTCAAACTCCTGGTTACAAAAGATTAGTCTCTGCCTAGAAGCTGTTTGGTGCCAGTAGTAGGACACTTACACCTTGTACTGTAACGTTATCTGAGTGCATTGACTTCCTTTCAGTCTCAACAGGTTGAGAAATTTTAATGCAAGAATATGTTTTAAAACCATGCAGATCTCCTAGGAGGAGAAAGTCTTGTCCACAAGCTATTAGTCAAAGTAAGCACATTGCTGCACAACACAAACCTCTGTAGTCACTGCCACTCTTTTCTTCTGACAGTGGAGATTCAGATTCCTATATATTTAGTGTCAGAGGAAAATATTTATCTGCTTCTTACTACCTTTAAGGATGCCTAGAAGAGACAATCAATACAGAATGATTGCTGTCCTAATCTCTTGACAATTTGATGGGGGTGAAACTGTGACAAGCACCTATTGGCAAATTGTGTTCATATTCTATCACTCAGAAGTGTCAAAGGTAAAGACTTAGAAAATATCCTATTTCTGATTTCATGGGAAAGACTTCCAATTTGAAATAATCCAACATCACACAGTTTTGTTCTGACATTTCAAGTCTCTAGCCCATTTACTCTTCCCCTTATTGATCAGCCACGATTTTTGCTACTTTCCTGCTAGAACCCCTACACAGCAGAGTAGGAAGTTATCTTGCAATAGTAATGACACTGGAGAAAGTGGAGAATGCCTGCTGTGTTGTTCTTCATTCAGCAGCTGATATGGGTTCACTGAAACAGATGTGGTCCTGACACAGTCTGCCTTCCCATCTGAGAGTTCAGAGGTGTGAGGAGACAGGTGGCTAACAACAGGACAACAAGCTGGGAAAGAACATCACCTTCCCCACCCTACACTCAAGTCAAAGGGCAATTATGAAACAGCCTCCTTTGCAGAAAGGAAATCTAAATAAGAAAAGCTACCCTAGGTACAGGGATACCTGGAAGAAGAGAGGTAAAGTCTCCAGAGTTGGTGTCCTGCAGAGAGCTTGTTTTCCTCAGGAAAACATCCTTAGATGGATTGTTTTGGTGCTCTTCTGTTACCAGGATTTCCTCCCAGTACAAAGTGTGATCTTTATCACAGAAACCAGAGAAATTCAAGACCTATTTAACTACCCAGTTTTCACGCACAGTAGCAAGCTATTGTTCCCTACCATCTTTTTTACAATTTTTTTGTCTTGCTCTATGTTTTGGGTGACAAACTCCTATTTCCCTGAGGGAAAATTCCATTTTCACTAATTAGTGAAACTCACTAGTGAAATTCACTAATTAGTGAAATTCCATTTCACTAATTAAACCATTAAGACACGTACCTATGGAAGAAATACAAGTTGTCCTGCTATTTTTAACATTTTTTCACCATTCAGGAATATTGAACAAACTCCAGAACAAGACCTCCTAATAAATGCAGAATTTAGCTTTAACTTCTACCATCTCTGAAGACAGGTTAAGCAAATTCAAGCCAAGAACCTGCACTTATACAAAGCAGTAAAAGAAAATATTCAATATTCCTTAATTTGGATATTAAATACCGTAGACCTTGAGTGTTTCTCATTCTTGCACTGTGCTGTAAAGTCTCTAGTAAGTAACATAGATCAATCCTACAGAATTACTCTAGACACATAAAGTGCAAGTTTCCATAGTTGAACAGAGAGCTCTTCTAGAGTTAGATAAGGAGTGTGCAGAAGTGCAAGTAGCCTACAAGTTGCTCAAGCTTAAAGTACCCCCTGAGGACAGGCTTTGGCATCTCTTTTGCCCTTTAATTACAGAACAGTGGAAACAGCGTTTCTGTGGCACTATAAAGCCTTGAGTTGTTTGTTAATGCCTGACCTGTTCTCAGCTGCTGACCTTATCTGGTAGTATAAATTTAACCCCAATAGGTGAAATTATACTTGTGCCAGCTCTGTACTGTTTGATGGCTTTAATATTATTAGAGCACTACATCATCTGATCTGGCAGGTATTTGCTGAAGTAAGTAAAATCTAAGCCAGAAGGATGAGTTGGAGAGGCTTAGCTGCAGTGAAGCAAGACTGCAGTCATAACTTAGCTCCAGTTGCAGTTGAAACTGCCTCAGCTCACCTTTAACTGCTTGCAGCTTCACTTCCCAAGCTGCAAGAGACTACCAACCCTTCTGATGTGCCAAAGCCACACCTATATTTTCCTCATAGCCTGATCCAACTGGAGTGATCCAATGTTAAACATACTTATTTATGCTAGCCCAGATCATTTTGGCTGAAGCGGGTTAGGAATGCAGTAATCTGGGTAGATATCAAGAGAAAAATAAGGATAGAAAAATAAATGTAAAAGTGCAGTACTTAACTGAAACCTAATGTGATACATAGAAAAGGAGCTTCTGAAACAGTAAGAAAAACAAGAAGAAAACCGTTTTCTGGATCTCCCAGTAAATAGTATCCACTTGTAGTCAAAACTGAACACAATTATACAAAAAACAGTAAGTCTTCAACCCCGAAAGGCAGGATATACTACTGGAATGGGAAAAAGCTATTTTGGAAAAAGGACCCTGAACTCTAGGTTGTATAGCATAGCCTGAAGGAGACCAAACATAACTGTGGACCACCTAACATAATTATGATGTTGTTACTACCACAAAACAGGCAGAAGGACATAAAAACATGAAGACAGTTATCAGCACAAGAGGTCTCTTCCAGTTATCAGACAAAGCTGTAACAAAGACAGAAATTAGATTCAACACAGCAGATTCCTCTCATCTGAATTGTTTAAATCAAGACAAGATCCTTCTGTGGAAGGTATGTCAAGTCCTGGTAGAAGTTGTAGGTTTTCCAGAGAAATTGACTAATAAGATGCAGGGGAGACCGTAACTGCAGAGCCACAGACTATCTCTATTTGTATAGAAACAACTAGATGCCACAGCCCTGTGGACTTGCTTTACATGATGTGTGCATATCACATAAACCAGCTACAGGTTCCTATCTCTGAAAGGGAACCAAGAATATTAATTGAATTAGCTACCCTTACGCTGTCCTTAAAGAAATTAGACAAACAAGACAAGGCCTGCCCTCATCACAGCCTGGTGTCTTGTACAAGCCACTGAGGCAAGGCGCGCAAGACAATCTCAATACAACACATTTCCTCAGAATCCACACAGAGTGTTTTCACCTATTTGAGCAAGGAGATAGGAAACAGTACTAAGTGAACCACCACACTCTCACCAATGCGGCTTCCTTCCCTTCTTTGGGCTTAAACACCCATTTGACACTGAGTTCCTCTCCAGTTGCAATCACCACAGCAATTAGCACAAACCAGGCCCTTTTGCAGCAAGGGACCAAAGACCTAAATTGATACAAAACTGATACTACACTTTCATAGCAGCAGCTCAAGTCCATTTTGATAGGAAACTCACATTCCCTACCCAGGAACAGCAGCAGGCCAGATAGGAACAAGACAGAGACACCCCACCACCCCCAAACAGGGCCACAATCACACAGTACCTGAACGAGCGGAGCCAGGGTAACCACGGCCTGCAACCATATTGGTAGAGATGAGGCAGGTCCAAGAGCAAAGCAGCAACAGGACCATGTAATCCCTAAACACAGACACCACAGCTCCAGCAAGAGCAGAGCCCCAGGCCTGGGGTTTAAATGCAGCTCCAGGGCCAATGGGTGGGTGGTGCATGAGTGGAGGCCTCATGTGAGGCTCGTCAGGGTAATTAACACCTGCTGACCTGCGCAGGGCCCTGACAGGGCCATGCACCAGGTGCTCTGGCTTCTGCAGAGAGGGAGGTGTCGATATAAGTCTGGAAGGAGCTGATGCAGAATGTTCCTGCTTTAGTGCAGCTTAGGCACAGTTGATGTTTTTGAGATATCCCTATATAAATATACTCTAGGATGTTATTGGTGTGCTGAGCCTCCAAAGTGAGGAAAAATAGGAAATTCATGCCACATTTGAAAGCTAAAAATATTTAGACATCCCTTTTACTGACTGGTCTTCACATACCTATCTCCCTGGTCTAGGTTATAATCTGCCACAGGCACAGAAAATACTAAGCACAGGGGAAAAAATGCCATCTGAAGACAGACAGCTCTCTATCTGAGACATGAAGGGCGAGGGTTGCTAGCTGCCTGCATATTATCAGATTCTCCAGACCTTTCAGAAGCCATCCAGCTCTGAAGAGCATGTGTTGGTGCTTGTGCAGCATTCAGCACACAACTGCTTGAAGATAAAATGTTTGATGGGGTTTGAAAAAAAAAAAATAAAATCAGAGATTTATCTGTTTTACCTGTTTAGTCTTAACTTGCTTGGAAAGGGGATTGCAGTCCTGTGTGATGTACTGTGTTGATTTTTCTGGTTGAGACATTATTGACCAAGTGCTGCTCTTCTTGGCTGAAATACTGCAGGTTTTGACTTGAAACAGCCTTGGTAACCTCAAGGAAATTTGCTGCAGCTTGTAGCTAATCTTTGTTCACTACTTTGAATAGGATTGGGAACACCAGCTGAGCCTCGTTTTCTGCCTTAGAGACAGTTTGGGATTTGCTGTGGTGTGTTACATAGTATTGCTGATAAAAATGTACAGCCCCCAAAATACATATAACAAATAATTATGCAAGCAATAACAGAGAATAGGTAAATTTCAATAAAACAGAGATAAATAATAAAGCTATATAATCATGTATAATATATACTCATTCAAATATCTCTGATAATGTATACATGGGTAATAACAACATAATAACACTAGTCTATATAATAATATATATAATACTAGTAATCTGTATAGGGATCTATTTTATATTTAGATAGCGAGCTAAAGATCTCTATAGCAAGAGAGATATAGATCTATATAAACAAAAATTGTAATAAATTAAATTCTGTTTGGAAGCTTCTTCAGAGCAGCGGTTGGCAGCTTGAAGTGAGGATGTTACAGAAAATATCCCGTATACAAGAATTTCTACCTCTTTTAATCTGCCTGAATCCTCTATTGTCTGCACCTATGAAAATAATAAGACATTACTTATTTTTATCTTCACTGAAACCATTTACACCACTGAGCTCATCCTATATTATTTGGGTAATCTACTAAATCATCATTTTGTAAGACCTGTGTGCTGAGAAAGAAAGTCAGGAATCTGCTGGGTGATGGGTTTTATAGATTCTAGCAGCTGATGCACCTTTAGTCCTTCAAAATCTGGTAAAATCACTGTATAACCGAGTGTCTGAAGAGGAATGACATATCACACTATGGCAATTCTGCCTTGGGCAATGGCAATCATGCGTCTTGTGCTGTTTAAAACTATCTAGAAAGTCTTGTAAAGACTGATAGGAAATTTTATGCTCTTACTGGCTTGTCTATTTTACCAAGTAAAATGATCCAAGCTAGATTTGAACCATCTCATGCTTGCAAGGCACTATGTCTAATAATCTAGCTGGGGGCATAATATTAACTACAAGACAACTTAGAGACAGTCATTAAACATCATAAAGGGTGCTGAAAGACTTCATGTCAGGACTGACACATCATCTCTGGCTTATCAGAACCTTTTGAAATTTGAGTGTATAAGAGGCTGTGGCTTCATCTCTGGGGGAAACTGGAATATCTGAACCTCTCTCCTCCAGCATTTTGCTTGCAAAGGAGGTAACAGGATTGCAAGAAACTGTGTTGCACTGACTAAGTCTTATTAAGACTGTCAAGAAAGACTGGCAAGCAAGGAAAACTTCAGTTTCTTGGGCACAGCAATAAATGTCTTGTGCTGCAAAGTCACTGACCTGATTTCAGGTATCGATTGCTAGAAAATGAATTGGCTTTTGACAGCTTCCCTTCATCTGAGCAAGTGATAGCTTGGGTTGCTCTGAGGTGAAGGCAGCTTGCTAATTGCCTGCTCACAAGGCTGTCTGGCAAACCTGCGCTGCCTTTGTGTCAGCAATGAAAGCATCAGGCAGAATAGCAGCTTCTTGGCTCTGTCTTTGAGGTGAGTTATGTACAGGTGACAGAATCTAAAAATGCTGTTTTTCTGAGTTAGCAGGCAGGTGAGAATTCCTGGTAACATTTTTCCTAATAAAAGAAGCACGGTCCAAGTAAGGATGTAAGACAGGCTTGCACAGACAGTAAGTTCTTGTTCATTATTAAATGCTTTTATAGCAGTAATTCAAAGTAACCTCAGTCAAGAGAGGAACACCCTTCTTTTAGATGTGCAGGCATGCTCCTGGAATTAATGATCTGAATTAGAGATGTCAAGTGACTGAATGGTTCGTAGACTGGATATTGTGTACTTGGGATGTTTAAATAGCCCGTATAGCATATTCAGAATTTCATTTAAAAGATTTTTTTTTCAGTCACTGAAAAGATAATCTTTTAGATATACGCTCATTGCAAAGTGGCACAGTGGTCCCTTCTCAAAGCTGCAAATTGGATCAAATAGGGACTGAAAACCGCAAATTTCTTATCCCCTATTTAGATAATTGTGTTATAGCTGTATGTATCTATGTCCATCTAGCTACATATACGACTCTTCAATATAGATTAAAAAACCCATATGGCTTCAAAGTTCAGATCTCAAAATCTTAGGATATTTGTGAATTCAAGCTGCATATGCAAATCTGATTTAACATTGGTGCGTATGCATTATGATACAGATGTGACAATACACAGTTATCTGACCTCATGGGCTTTTCTCAGAACACTGGCCTTGTCTGACCCTAAAAGGAACTTGTTTTTCTATTGAATGATGCTGAGTAACATCATGCTTAAGTAAAAGTACTACTAAAAATGTTATTAGTGTGGGTAAAAAATGTATATTCTTGCTTCTCCCTCATTTTGACTGCGATGGGAGAACATAACAAATTGCTACTGCAAATTGCATCATCCTTAACTAATATCAGATTAAACAACCATTACAGTCTGGTTTACATACCTGCTCTAAGAGAGAAGTTTAGAAGATATCCTTAACGAGAACCGATTAACTAAGTACCTCTGATGAGCTTGAGTAACATCCTAAGAGTTATAAAGGTCTGCTGTCCCACGGGAAAGGAGATAGAGAAGAATCCTTTGGCCAAGCATAAATCTTATTTTAAGTGAGATTATAAACATGCTGACTAGCTGACCCAATTTTACTTCTGGATATAATACCATATGCTGTTCCTTTCTTACAAAATTGTAACTCCTATTGATGTCAGCAATAGCAGTAGCTATTTTATTTTTAAAGCAACAAAAGCCCTTTTCTCTACCACTGTTGCAACAGAACAGGATAATATGACGATAATTAAAATAATAATAGATCTTCCAACAATTTAATTCAACCAACTCACCCTTGCCAAAAAAAAAAAAAAGAGAGGAAGATAATAAACACTTCAGATGTAGGTTAAATGTTCCACAACTTAATCAGTCAGGTCTGCACATTTGCATGGAAAACACAGCTTTTAACCCGTGCTCTGTGGGAACCAGGAGGGGAGGCCAGAAAGGAGAAGTTTAAAATTGCCAGATGAAGATGACACCTGAATGCTTCTCTCCAGCTCTGTTCTTGTGGTCTCTGGTAAACTAAAATAATGTATGATACTTAGGGAAATTCAACATTGCTTTCATTCATTTCCCTTTTTTTCATGTTTCATCTTCAAACTATGGCTTTTTTTTAATACACTTTTAAAAGGTTAGAAATTTCCATTGTTGTGATAATATAATTCATAATTTTTCAGATTAGAATTTTACCTATTATACTTTTTTCCTGCCTTTTCCATGCTTTCATCTTATTTATTACACAAATATTTTCTGTTCTCCTTATCTGCTTGCCTCTCATCCCTTGCTTCCTTTTCTAAGTGAAAACAGACTCAATATATCTTAGCTTGATGATCATTTCTAATTTCCACCCTTCATTTTCTTTGCTTGGAGCTAGCAATTATTGGATGAATAAGAATCTGCCTGTAGAATTATGTTATTTAATTAACAAAGAAGGTTACAAAATTCCCAATTTGATTGGAAAAGACAGGGAAAGACTGAAAAAGTTAAAAGTCTTGTAGGAAGCGATATAGCACTAGTGACATATTGTTATCTGAACTGGTGACATGCCCTCTCGTGGTCATACTGCTACAAGAGCAATTCCTTATTTTAATTGAGGGCAGGCTACTGTTCAGCTAGTAGTTAAGCATTTTAAGCTGGTAAAACTGTTTTTAAAGCACGTGTCAGAGCCCTAAAGTGTGAGTTTGAAGGGCAGAAGTGAGCTACAGGGAAAGAAATATCAGTTAGGAAAAAGTGAAATCACGCGTTGAACTGTCCCCACAGTTTTGGGGTATAGTTTTTGTGGTGGTACCCTGGAAATACAGATCAACATTCCCTATTCAGAAATGAAAAGGACTTCATCAGATGGCTTGTATATATTATATACTTCCTACAGACTCACAATGTCATTCATTGAGTGCTAAAGCTAAATAAGCAGACTTGGAAGACCTAAGATATAATGACAAGACTTAATTTCTTTCCAAATGTCAGATGCCATTTCTGATCTGCAGTTGAATATAGATCAGAAATACAGATTTAGTCTGCAGGTAAATATTGTTGATTAGTTCCATGAATGATTCTTATTGAAAAAAACAAGGTATACTTGTTTTCTAGGATAAAGTACCCTGATTTAATTAGCAATATGCAGTTATGTTCTTCTTGGGTTTGAATGGATAGTATATTAATTTTAGTGACTGAATTCAAACTTATTCATACAAGATCAATCAGCCATCTTCATTAATATTCAATTTGAGTTACACATCACATCTTTGAGTAATTGTAATTTCTGCCAGAACTGAAGCCCTTTATTGCTCTAGCCACAAGTGTGCTGAATGGTACAGAAAGCAGCATTACATCCGCTCTTACACCACTCATTAAAATATATTTAAATCCTCTAAAAACACCATAACATCATTTTCATTCTCTATACTTACACATACCAACAGATACACGCCTAACAGAAGAAAGTTTTATTTGCAACTTAAAATTTCTGAGAGTGATGACTACCGCGTACACAATTTCACAGAACACCTTTGGCACCCATTATTCAAGAACTTGGCCTTCATGGCAGGTGCAGTCACGTGGCATCGATAAAGAAAAGTGCCTCAGTTGAAATTTAATGGCCTTTACACTAGCAAGTGTGCTAAAGGTTATTAAATAACAAATACCTAGATGTTCACAAAACACAAAGTCAGAAACTGTAACTTCGTTTTTGTCCCTCCCTTGTGGATTCTTCCAGGAGATCCGTGGATTTTTTGTCAAGAGTACCCCAATCTGGATGCAAGAACAGTAATCCCACTGACATTTTCATCTTAGTATGAGGGCAATATAGCAGCAAGACATTTTCTGCCTGTGATTACCCAATTGTATTTGTATGTTTTATTATTCTTCCTTGAGTTTTTTAGCCAGTGTTTGTCTGTCAGATTTCTCTCAATTTTTTTTCCAGAGCTTATCTCCAATTTGCAAAAAGTTCTTGATTTCTGATTTTGTTATTTTTTTCCTAGCTGGGTTTAAGCTGGTTCATTGCATCAACCCATGTACCATCTCCACGTAAATTTATATTAAATCATTCAAAATTATTCCTGTCTGGAGAACTCCTAGCCAGTGCTGGAGGTGATGACCTCATTGTCTTAATGCAGTAGGACTTCTCGAGTTAGAGTCTAACTCTGGGCCTTTTTGTTCTCTTAGAAGCATGTTTTCTTCAGGGTGGTTTATTCCTCCTGGCTTATTGCTGTCTGTATGCTCACCATATGTGCACCAGTGGTACCATCTTGCTCTAACAGTAGCCCAGTGACACAGGAGTTAAGGGTCTACATTTCCTGGGTCCCAATTGCTTTCCCTGCTAGCAGTGTGAAGGGCAGGGGAGAAGGGTCTAATGCATGTTTTTCCATTTCAGTGCTCCCAGAAAATGTTCCCAAACAGTCCTACGGCTAGTTATACCAGCTATGGAGCTTCTTTTTCTTTACAGGACAAGACAGCAAAGCAACAATTTCAGGATAAGTTCAAGTCTGAAGTTAGAAAAAATCATCATAATGCAAATTGTCTATTGAATTAAGCTTCCATGTTTTTCATATATTTGTCAGTACAGCAGCCTGCTATGAGTGGCTAGATAACCACAATTACTGAATATATCTGAAGAAAAATGTCCTACTATAGTTTTATTACTATGGATACTTTCTCAGATAAAATACAATTTAGTCTTCCAAAATATCAAAAAATATTTAAATTGATAGGCTTTAAATAAGACTGGAAAATAGGTGAATAAAACTGCTCTGAAAAATCTGGGCCATAGTTCATATAGCTTTGATTATGCACTTGTAAAGAAGGGAAATGCTCATTGAAGTTAATGAATATTTTGGTTACTTATCAACTTGAGGATCAGAGCCGTGATATAAACACAGCTGGTGTGTGTTCAACCACATCTTCTGCTACTCTGTAAGTTATAGTATGCCATTTAATCAGGAGGTCTTGTGAGGATGTTTATGAAGTTAGCTTGAGTTTGGCAGAAGCAGATGATTTAAGCACTTTACAATAGAAACATACATAAAATATGCTTAATGCTTTTAACCCCCCTCCCCCCCAAAGCAATTTAAACAAGAAGTTGTAGATTACATATTGCATAAAATATCATCATACTTATAAATTGTATGTGAAATTTGTGGGCAATAGTTAATCTGTTGACAAAGAAGTAACTAAAATTTTTATTTACTTTCACATTACAGTATATCTGTTTTATTCTAAAATTCTGTTACTGCAGATTAAAATTCGATGTCTGTCTGAGCTTTCCATGTGTAAATTCTATGGGAAGAGTGGCCCTGCCTAAGACATTGCCATGCTGTGCCATGTGCTACAGTGAATTGGATGTCTTACCCCAAATAGTTCAATGACGTTTCAAAAGAAAAAGCAATTATCTATTACTCTTGTTTATGGAATTTCTCCCCAAAATCTGGAATTTGGTTGATCTCAAGGTTAGGCTATATCAGAACAGATACGAAAAAGATCTTGGATTGGAGTTCAAGTGGGTGGCGTTTTGGTTTCTCATTTGTCACCTCTGGGTAAATACCAGTTTCCTTCTGGTCTACAATTCTGTTTTCCTTTCAAAGAAAACCCAGACACCTGGGGACAATGATGTACTGTTTGGTCTTTCTCTCTGTGTTCAACACAGAATTACTGCAAAAGCACAGTTAGAAACTGTGACCATGGGACACACCAAGCATCTCCATGCTTGCAGCCGCAAGCACTTGAAAGATGCAAGAATTTTGTTGTTGTTTAGCAACACTTGCATTAGACACCCGAGATGTGACGCAGTTAAAGTAGAATTCACTAAAGGAGCAAACAAACAGCAGAAACCTCTCTAGCCAGCCTAATGAGAAACAGTGGAGAGAGAAATAAAGTTTAGACTCTGTTCTCATCCCTCAGGAATAATTGGGGGTGACCATCTCGCTCTATATTCTGGATACAAATTTCTCTAGAGTTTAATCAAGCCAGATCATCCCTTTTTCCTTGAAGAGCTTTGCACACTGAGCATGTGTTTTCATTATAATGCCATCCTGGCTGCCAGGAGCCAGCCTGCTTTTTAGTTTAATCAGTAGAATTTCATACAAATTGGTAGAGTAACTCCTGATTTTAGTGACATTCTCAGCCCTGAGGCTGAAGCTCAGAGCTCCCTTATGGTTAAGAGTTTCCTGTGTTGGATCAAAGACTGTAAATCATTCCTATTGACTTTAAAATTGACAATGCTGAGACAGAAATAGATAGCGTCTAAAATGAGCAGTTTATTATGAAAGAAGATTTGAGGTGAACTACATTTTATATGGTGGTTTTGTTGTACATCCTGAGTTTGTATGATTATAATACCAATACCAGATTGTGGCTGAGACAAAACCACTGTGATTATCTCATTTCACAAAATACACAAACTAAATATCTGTATAACTGACAGGGATTGCCTATGGAAATTGACAGCCCATGGGAAGTCTTACGGTATTAAATGTGCTCTTTGGTTTAGTTCCCTCTACTACAGCATTATAATTCATTACAATCTATGTAAATGAAGCTACTTTTAATTGTACATTAGAAATGACAAAAAAGCACCCCAAGCAGCTTAAAATCTCACATCGTGTTAACACATATGTATACCTACACACACCTAACACCTACAGATATATCCCGTAAGTGTGTTTATTCAAGATCTATACACAAATGTTTCTGCCTATCTTTTGTGAATCAGTCATCAGTTGTATAGTGGATTATTGCTATTTGCAAGCAAAATAAAATGTAGAAAAGGAAATTAAGATAACTTTTTTAGGAATCCAAGTTTGATAGTTTAATTAGTGAGAATTTGGTGACATTTATTAGTGAGTTAAGCCTTTGATGCCCTGTCTTGCACTATTTAAAAAAGCTTTATTGGGAGGCCAGAATACTAATTCGTATATGATGGATGAGTGGTGCCTGGTACTGTGATCCTTTCTGTTAGGGTTTTTTTCCTAGTACATACATACGTGTCTAGCAGGCTGCCTGACTTATGATATAGCATTCATAAGGATCCCAAAATAACTTCTGTCCCCCATTTGGTATTTATTTTAGGAGCAAAGGGTAGGGAAAGCTGCCACTGGTGGTGTCAGCAGAAGCTAGAAGTTTTCTGTCCCTAGGGGTCCATGGCATCTTGTATAAACCTGCGTCCTGTCACCTTGATGCTTCCTCACACAAAGCTTGTCTACTTAATTATAGTTAGTAAAGTTAAGGTGAAGGAACTAATGCATCAAAGGTGTTGAACATTAAGTAAAACCTCTCTGGATGCTCTGACTCAGTGACTTGGGGGGAAAAAAAAGAAAGCTTAGGGCTAACTGATATGTAAAGCGAAGAACTAAGGCCACTTCTGCCAGGAGCACTAATTTTATTCTCTGTTTAATTCTGAGCCTAATATGCTGATCTTCATGTACTTCATGTGTCCAGGAGAATTGACTAAACCCCCTGTTTATTCCCACAGCCCTTGTAATACAAATAAGGAGAACTTTAGTTGAAATCTCTGGCATTGCCTGAATGCAAAAACTAGCATTAGAAGAGAATAGCTATTTTTGTAATGGCCAAGAGACAGTATCAAATTATCTTAAATATTACAAGTGGCAGGTAGTGTTGGTTCTGATCATCTGAACAAGAGCTTTGACTTCCAGGGGAACAGAGTAAGGCTGTGTTGCGTGTGTTTGGAAGTTCCACTGAAGATGTGCCTGCTCAGAATAAGGAATGATTTGTATTTATTCTGTAGCTCTGCTCCTGCATTACTCTCTTCTCTGGAAATGCAGCTCCCGTTATGTTGCCAAGTTCCTACAAATCTGGACTGGAAGTGATGTTTATAAAGAAAATTAATATGTCACAGTCCATAATTAGGTCTCCTTTAAGAAAACATTGCATGTCCTCAGTATGGTAAAAACACATTGTAGCTGTTCTGTTTTCTACTGTCCTCTGCAACCTTCTGAGAAAACACTAGTGAATGACTCAGAAAAGAAAAAAAAATCCACGTTTTTATCTTGTGAGAGATAAAATAGACAAAACATTTAAATAAAGCAGTACTCCCTTAGCAACTTCTAAGCTTTTCCGTCCAGTGCAGAGAACCAAAGTGATAGTGATGGCATGTGGATGGGAAGGCATATGGGCTGAAATAGAAAACGGGTACAGATACAGCCTTATTTTAACATTTCTTTTTAATCGTTCTTACAACTTAATAACTCCTTTTTTTTTTTTTTTTTTTTCTTTCTCGGAGCCCAACACGTGACTAAAGGTTGCTCCTTTGCTTCTGTAGTCATGAGTTCTGCTTTCTCTTTGCGGGAAACCCTTGCTGAGGTGGTGAAGTTTCCCCTCTGGCCACTAGATGCTAGCACAGCACAGCGCTGGCCGCCACCGGCCCGGGAAGGCTCTCGGCACCGGGAACCGGAGGGCCTTACATCCGTTAAGAGGCTGGCAGTTGCCTCCGTGGGAAAATGCAGCTCAGTGGCACCTTGTACTTCTTCGAAAAGACCATTATATTAAAAGTGATAGTTGGTGCTCGAGGGAAGAACGAACACGTGTAAGATGGTTGGACCGGCAGCTGATCCGCCTCAGTTATTTTAGTGCAGGGACAGGGGTTTATTGCATTATGAAATAACATGCCTTATGAAATTAATAAAACCCCAACAACGCTAATTGCAAAACAATACCTTGAGGATTTTAGAAGACCAGATTCAGCCATCAAAATGAAGCAAATACTAGGGAAAACAAGCTTAAAAAGATTTTTCTGGAGTGAAGAGAGATGTGAAGCATTATTTTTTTATATATATATATATGAGATGCATATCTTAGTCAAGCCTGAGTCACTTAGCAATTCTACTTTTCAGAAAGTGTTTGGTAATGGTATTGGTATTTCTTCAACAGTTGTGATTTCAGGTGTTTTTGAGAATAAATAATAAGTAAACAACAAATAAAATGTATTCTTCATAAGTGTAGGGCTTTTTTACACTAAAGATAAAAACTTAAGCTAGAAGAATACCAGAAAACTTACGGATTCAAAAACTTGAAAGTCAGGAATTTCTAGAAACAAGGTGTCTATGTTATCTTGGTTTAGTCCATGTGTGCATACATGATGACAGTCATTAAAATAATAACCATACTATGCTTTTTCTAAAGACTGGAGGCCTCATTTAGTGCACAAGAAATGGTAGGTTTCTTGTTTATTCTAGTTTATTAGTTACTTTTCTCCACTTCACCACCTATATATCCTTCTGCATTCTTTACTGTACAGACCATACAAACTCTGCTTTCAATATAGAATTATTGTTTATCTCTTCATAGCATCCTCTTTGTTCACAGTATTCTCATTTTCTATCAGTGGTTAATGAACTTTGAGCTTTTCTGTATGGCACCTAGAAAGCCAGACGATTATATTCTTATCTAGTGGATAAGAGGCTGAGCCACAGAGGGTAAACCCAGCATTTCTCCATGAAATTAATTATTCTCCTACTCCGTACAAGAAACCAGTTCTACAAACTGTGGTGGCTCTTGAGCATCTTGTAATGCATTTTATGTTCAAAGCCCAAACTGGCGTCGGTTACTGTGAGTGCTCAGTGCCTTTGCAGGATGCATCCCAGGTTTGGGAGCCAGAAGAAACGTTAACTTTTGTCTCTGCATGATGAAGAACAGATGGGGTGGAATCCATCTCCAAAGCAGCCCTCAGCTGCCTTGGGCTGTCCCTTCTTGCCTTTCTTGGCACCCCTGGCCTATCCTATCTGTTTGGGCCCCTCTGCAACAAATAAAGTATATGGCACATCCCTGACACAAAGGCTGCCTTTCTTACCTCATTTCGAGTTCTTGCTCCAAACCAGCAGTAATAAAGCAAGCACAGATTCAGCCCTATGCTACACCACAATCACATCACCAAGGGGCACTGTTGTCTTTGGTTAAAGTACCAGCCCTGGAAAACGATGATTTGGTGGGTAAAGGATCTCTGTACCCAGCCCTAGCACTACCCAAACAAGCTGCCCTGCTCCATCAAGATTGCCCTACCCTGACACGCAGGGATATTTCAGAGTTAGAAAGGAAAAAGTGACCCTGTTGCCTGGTACTTGGGTTTTTTGTTGAGATTACATCTTACTACCAGACATGAAATTACCTTGGAGATTTATCCACTGGGAACTAAGACAGACTGAGTAATTTTGCATTCAGGTAGAAACTACTCAGTGTGATTCAACTTATCTCAATTAAGGTAGAGGCAACAAGCAGTATCCCATTTCCAGGCTCTGGTTCATTCATTTCTCAGAGACCCCAAACTTCAAATTTAACAAAACTGATTTATTTGTTTCATTTCAGGCTCCTTCCATGAACGCTGCAGACAACCTAAGGCGTCAGTTCCTGATCTCGGTTGCTGTGAATATGGAGTAAAAAAACACCAGTAGCTTCAACAGATTCATATTATATTGGTTCCATTTGTGCTGAACTACCACAAAACTGTTTTGGCCTTGGAACTGGCAGCTTAGTTACATTACTGTAAAGGTCCTGGTCACTGCACCAGAGATAAGATTACAGAAGGCTTTTCCTTTTAACGGCATTTCTGCCAGCTTGTACTTCTGTCATGAATATTCTTTTAAAATAGCCCTCTGAAAGCAATTAAGAAAAACAAAAAAATAAGGAGAACAAAGAGACTGTCATTAGTAATCCAAGTAGGGTTTCGTTTCTGAGAAGGGATTAACAATGAAGACAAAGAGCAGAATGAGAAGGCAATTGATGTTGTCATTATCAGCAATTTCTTCAAATTAAGTTGGCAAGTCTTGTATTCAGCATGCAATATTCATTGTGGATTGGCATTTGAAAAGATTTGTAAGAATTAAAAATAAGTCTTTAGAGCAGGGCGGCAGGAATATGGTCTGGATTGGGACCTTGGATAAATTCCATCAGGATCCACTGCAGCTCTAGCCGTGCAATATGTCACTTGGTTCTGGGGAGATCCTGTATTTTTTCACTGTTCTCTGGATCTCTCAGGGAAAAGTTAAGGACATGAAGTTTTTGGCAGACTAGCCAAAACTGGAGTGTATGCATTGCTTTCTGCTTTTCCAGATCTATGTAGAAACTACGTAGCAGACCTCAGCAAATTTAAATGAGTAGCCTGGTCTAGAGCAAAGGAGATGTTAATAATATTATGGTGAAAGAAACTGATCTGGGAATTTCCTTCTTTGCAAGTGTGAAGAGCTTCACTATGTAACTAATGGTGAGTTTCAATAGAGTATGTGGTAGGGACAGCTGAAGAACTTCAGCTAATTTATAACATGATAGGATTTGCTTGGTGAGGAGCTCACTCCAGTGAGAGGAATGCCATGTCACTGAACATGTGGAATTTCAGAACAAAAAATAGTAGCCAACTAACTACTGGGCAATATTAACACTGGCAGTTTGCTTTAGCTCATATCATCAAGCCAATATCATCAAGAAGATGGGAAATGTCTGGTTGATGCCTGTGCTTATCCTTCAGGTTCTAAGGTACTGCCTTGAAACACTGGGCTGGTGGCTTCTCGAGTCTGCCTGTCCCTGGCTTTGTCAAGGAATGCGTTGAAACACCTTGATTTCACCCTGACGCAGAATGAGAAAATCACTAAGTATCCTAGGATGAGAGATTTGTTCAAATAACGTCATCAACAAATCTGATGTCTTTGTCTCTGTCCTTTAATATTTTCTAGCTTTGCTTATCTAAGGCCACTGAGTTCACAAAACCAAAAGAGACCTTGCTATTGCCATTCATCCCTGCACACTTGCTCCTTGCAGTGCTTCTCTCAGCACTTCCCACCATTCTTTCCTGTCCTGCGTCTCTGCTGCTCCTGCCTCTTTTCCCCTCTGCTTTCCCTCCTTTCTCTCTTGCTTTTGTCTGCTGCTCCCCACTGCGCCTCTGCTACTCCTTTTGTTGTGTCCCTCGTGCCGGTGCGTGCCCCGCTCCTCCTTCTGCCTCCCCTGCTCCTCCTGCTTCTTCTCCCTGTGCATCCAGCCACTTCCCCTCGTATATCTGCCGCTCCGCCATACACAGCTGCTGCTCTTCTCCCCACCTCCACCACTCCCGCTGCTGCTGCTGCTCCAAAAAACAGTTTTGACCAGCTCTACTTCCAAACAATGAGGCTTTGACCTCTTTCCCCTGGGAGAAGATTTCACAGCCAAACACGTCTCACTGGCAGGAGCTTTTCCTGATATTCAGCCTGTTTCCTTCTCCCATTGCTCCAACTTAAATCTCTTTATATTGAACTAACAGCTCACGCCCCGGGCTAGGTGTTTTAGCCCTCCTTTTCTGCCTGTTGCAGAGAAGGGCTGGATACAGCTAGCGAGGCCAAAATGAACAGGGACACCCTCATAATACGCGGCACTGTGCATCCAAGTCAGCAAGCTCCTGTCGTACCCAGAAGGAGCAGAACAAACAGACTTACCATAATGAAAAAATAGGCCACATGCCTTACAAAAATTCACCAAGGGCCAAATCTTGATCAGTTTTTATCCATTTGAAGGAAAGATAGTCGTACGGACAGCTGTGTCAACAGCCTGTGAGCCAAGAGCTGAGTGAATCTGAGCTCCTGGAGGGGGGACAGTGATCTGAAATAGGTGAATAAGGCCCAAACTGAGTAAGTTTGGATGCAGAGGGAGAGGTTTGAACCCAGGAGGGAGAGGAGAAAAGCATTAAGCTCACACAGAGTGCAAAAGCAGGAGAGACCAAGTTTTGGTAGCGCAAAAGAAACGGAAGAAATACGACAGACCGTATGGGAGAGGGGCGAGAGGGGGGGTTTGAGCAGCTGGAGGTGGGCTGAGGTGCATTAGGTGACCTGTGGTGGGATGACGTGGGCTGAGGTGCATTAGGTGACCTGTGGTGGGATGACGTGGCCTGAGGGGGGCCAAAGGCGAGTGCATCCCCCACACAGTCAGGTCAACAAACTATGGAAGTGACTGAAGCCAGCTGTGAAGAGACTTGTGTTTTAAGGGCAAAAACTGTCTTTTGACTAAGTATCAGAAAATTGTTCAGCAGAAAAGGACATGAGACTGATACTAAAGCTTCATTTCCAATAATCAGTTTCTGGGGCAGCCAGCTGATGTCTGTATATGTGTCTTAATGGCTGGTGTGAAACTGAAGTGCTCATCTACCCACCCAGTTACCCGGACTCCTCCTTGCTAGGCTCAGCACAGCTGCCAAGGATAGAGAATGGAGTTTTACCAGGGAGAGTAACTGAAGGGCTGAAGAAAGGCTGTTCCTTCTTATCCTGTTTCCCAGCTGCATCTTCCTGCCACTTACTTGGCTCTGGCACTTGTTTGCACCCTTCCATTAGCTGATCCAACTCACTAAACCACCACAAATGTATCAGTTTCTTTTTTTTGTGATCAGTTTCCTTCTGTTTTAGTGAATTGGTTGATAGAAAGGCTCCAGAGAGCACCAGTTTTAAAGCAGGGAGCAGGACCGTACAGCCGGGTACAGGATAGCGGAGCATGATTTCTCCTTGTCAGAGGCAAGACTTTAACCTATCTCAGTGGACAAGGCACTACACCCTGGGTGACCTCCTTCTTCCTTTGCTCTGGTGTTTTAAAATGTGCTAACCAATACGTACCATTAGCACATTGTCAGGGCTGCTCATTTTCCTAGTCTAGACAGGCCTTTCAAGCAGACAGGCAGATCTGCCTTCGGGCATTTTGTCAGGGCAGTCCTCAAAAGTACCTTTCAGAGGCTCAAAAGACAACTTCAGATGGCAATTTGGAATCTCATTCTTAGTTATTAAAATAGCTTATTTTGGCCAGTCCAAAAGCTAAATTATTAATACCAGCTGAATTAATAGCAGTGAAAACTGCTCATTAGAAATTATAATGGCACTGAACACCATAACAGATCCCCTATAGTGTAAATCAACCTAGCCCCATTTATTTAATGAAGCTACAGTTGCTTACAGCAGCCAAGGACCTGCCCTAACATTTTCTTGCTTTTGCATGTACCTAACATAACATCACAACCTTCTTGCTCAATTTTTCTGCCATTCTTATAATTTTTCCCTTAGAGGGCTTCTTTAGACATAGCAAAGACTGCTTGGTAATTTTTATGTCTAGCCTCCTATTTCCCTTGCTGCTCCCCCATGCAGTAATTTGTGTGGGGAAAAGGTAAATCAGAGCCACATGTTCCCTTTATAAGCCTGAGATAAAGGGCAGCAGCAGTATCGTTTGCTGTGGATTCACCGGGATTAGTCAAAATGCTGTTAACTATGGAGAAGATCACAGTATCAGTATGCTTCCTCTGTTTTGCACGTTACACTGTTAGGATGAGCTTAGTTTCTTCTATCAGTATAAGTGGCAGCTGAGGGTGGTATAACACATCCCAGGGGTGTTCCTAGGCAGAGGGCTCTCCCTGTCACAAGCTGGCACAATTAGATATGCCATGCTCAGCCAACATGCTGTACCTGATGAAATGCAGGCATCAGCTGAATGCTTGAAGAACATACAAATATTTTAAAAGTCTTAGTTACCGCCATCATGAAAAGAGCTAGCCAAAATCAGGTTTTAGTTCCAGGTTTTAGTGGAAAAATAGGAGAGGTGGATAACACAGATTTTTTTCCAAGAAAACTATAATATTCAGGTAAATAAGAAAATGCAACATTTTTATTTTGAAACGTCAGCATTGGTGTGTATGTTTCTAATATTTCTGCTCCCCTGTATCGGGGAGGGAAATGTGAATCCCTTGCATCACTGGTTACATCCCACCATAGGGGATATGATCCAACCAGTTTCTACAGCTCTAGAACAAAGATTAGCATTCTTACTAGATCAAAGAAAAAACTGTTACTAATAACATGCCTAGGGACTGACAGTCCGCTGAGCCACAGCACTCTGAACCGTGAACGTCTCCAATAAAGTCAAGAGTATCACTGTGGAATTACACTTACCTGAGTGGAGGCTAAATCTCTTGGTCTTATTCTGGCTCTTGTATCTGTTCTCAGTTATGCCAATTAGCATTTCCATGAAGAATGACCATTAATCTACCTGTTGAAGAATTGAAGTGTGCAATGCTGACTATTTGAGCAGGTATTTAATTCTTCCCACCAGATATTTTTAGGAACTATTGATTTCACCCCACATTTCCTTAGTCTTGCATCTTCATTCGAGGTTACATATGTACAAAAACATACGTGTGTCCTGTGCTCGCATCTATGCTGGAAATAAGTTAATTCCACTGATCATTCTACCACTTCAGATAATGCTCTTGCACTAGGCCAGTGCTTGTTTTTAACACATTTGCTTAAAATCAGTGCTTTCCAGAGTGTTTCAAAAACCAGTTATCAATAACTTTAAATGAACACTTGCTCAACATGCATTCAATAGTTCTGAGCTACTCAATCATATCCCCTGTGGCCATGTGGCTTCAAAGATCAGTCTTCTGCCAAACTGAGACTGTTGGAGGGACTTGGACATTGTTGCCACCGGTACTGGAACAGTTTTTCCCAAATCAATGCTGTTATTCACCTCAGGCTGAAAGACTCTGGCTATTTTCTCCCACTTCATTTTAGGCCCTGAAACCTGCAGTGCTTTCCTGAAGCTACTAGCACTGATTCTCAGTGAATGTTACCTGAATGTCTTTGCTTTAAAGACAGAAGAAGCTCTTGCAGTCATGCAGTGGGACCTCCTAATACTTCTGTAGGACATGCCCATCACCTGGTCCAAATTTTGCACAGAGCCACCATGCGTTGCAGTAGGCCTTGTTTGACAGGAGATACTGCACCTGAGGTGTAGAACAAAGCTCATCAACATAATATATAACAAGTGTTATATGATATAACATAACATATCACCCTTTCAGCAGGAAACTGTGACTGTAGTGTAAAACCCCAGCCAATATTTTCACCAGCCTTCTGATGTAAATAAGGACGGGGACACACCAGCTTCCGACATGATGAACTTGGCTGTGAAATGACCGGCACCAGCACCACCTTACCTGATAAGCAGTCGCCCGTCACGGCCCACCATGAAAGTGAGGTGTCTGTCTCCCCTCCTCCTGAGGTGGCTGTCTCTCCTCCTCCCAGGGCCAAACAGTCTCAGGTTACTCCATGCTGGCTGTGGGTAAGAGCAGAGCATGTCTCTGCACTGGGAAGTTTCACAGCCTTTGATGATTTAATGTGTCTGTACCCTGAGGACAGGCCTAAGTATTCCTGGTTTTCAGTCACAACCTCCCATCTTTTTAAAACTCGATTAGCTCTTCTTTACTCATTTCCTTTCCACTTTGCTGGCTTAGCCCAGGCTTTGGTCAGGTGAGATGGCTCTGGGAAGCTTTCCCACTGTGGAGATAGCTACTCCGTTACCTCTGTTACTGTACATTTGTTTAATTAATTGCTCATTTTGTTCCTGAGCTGTTGTGCTGGCCCAGTGCACTTACAGTATGCATGAGTGCCTAAAAGGTGATGAGGCTCCTAGGGATGACTCTGTCCCTTTCATTTATTTATAGAAGTTGAGCACATGATCCCTTATTAATTGCAGGTGCTGTTGGCTCAGGCTGACTGGAGATAAAGTGGCACAGGCTCCAGCCCCTCTCAGCTGGCACTGACGGCCAGCGAGGCAGTGGGGGCTGTGCTGCAGAGAGTGGGACTGATCAGTCTAGATCAGGGAAGCAATTAAACTTTATGTGGCATTTGAACTGTGGACCTGGAGGTGCACAAAATAGCCTTTGGCCACTCTAAGATCTTTTTTTTTAAGTGCTGTGACTACTTAACAGAGGTAATTGTACGAGCATAAATCAAGAGTTCTGTTATTCCTCAGGAGGCCAACATTTATCACAGCAGACCTTGAAATGAATTTGAAGCATAGAAATTATAAGAATTTACATAGCAAATGACTCCAGCAACAGTGTCCGAGACAAGCAGCCTCGTCAGTATATGGGTTTATATTTAAGCACTGAACTATGGCAAAAGTTGACAAATGTTTCTTCTCGTACGACTGCTGGCCTAAACAGCCCAAACCGCCTGTTCTTGTCCCTGAGCTGCTCTTTCAGATGTGCCATGGAGTGGAACCAGGACCACTTGGTTCAGTCTGGGTCACCATCCAACCCCACAAACAGCTGCAGTGGCAAACTGAGGAGGGGGTGGCACAGGGTGAGAAGGGGAAAGGGTGTGAGGGCTGCTTGGGCCAGCACTGCTGCTAAAGGCCATCCTTGACAAGCTAGGTCCCAGCAGTCCAAGGTCCTGGGATCTTGCTCTTTTCTGCTTCTTTCTTGAATCTTGCTTGAGTGTCAAGCTGAGAATTTCCAGGTGCACTTTGTCCACCTTCCCGGTCCCTGGTGGGTGTGCAGGGAGTGGGTACAGCGGGGTGTTGAGGCACGGGGATGTGCTGCAGCTGGGTAAAACATAGTCAATAAAGGTTTCACCAGTGAATGCTTGGAGGACGGGGGATGAGAGGAGGTTGTCCTCCATAGTAGATCTGTGGGTCGAGAGAGCCCACTGAAGCATAAAACCTTCCTTGCCAGGCTACCTCTGGTCCAGCGCAGAGAATTTATTGTCCTGGATCCAGGCCCAAGGACTCCAGCTCTGGCTCTGCTGCTATCTGAGTAGTCTGGGACCAACATTTTACCTGTAGTTCACTTTTCGCCATCTGTTAAACATCTTAAGACATTTGTGCTGAATGTCGAACATGCTGAGTTCTGTATCAACTGGGTTATAATTAATGAGTGGTTATGATGTGGCTGTTGGAAAGCTTCCACAGAAAGTGGAGCTTCTTTTATCTGCAGCAGCTCTGCTCCCCCTATTCATCCTCTGTATGTTCCCTGTGGGTGTGTGTAGCTGAATCACACACTACTGATCTGGATTTCCTTGTTCTTAAGCACTGCTTTTTTTCCAATACAAAAAGGAGATGGCAAAGAAGGTTGTTGACTTCGTGTAATTTCTCTGAGGTGCTCAGATACCGAGCTGCTGAGCATACTCTTGATAGATGAGATTAGATAAAGAAGGAGTGAGATCAAATAGCAGTTTTCTGTTACTACCTTCCAGACAGTTGAGATGGAGCTCAGATACTAATGCGATGGGCATCCGAGAAACACCTAAGAAAGATAGGTCATTGAGAAGCAACTAAATAAACCATTCTCTCCCCCTACAATTGTGGCTATACAGACGCTTTCCCCCAGCCCATTAAACTCTTCTCTATTCCCAAGAGGCAGCAGTCTGGGTCTCTATAGGTATAATATTTCTGGCTCTTTTTGTCTGCCTGCAGTGACTGTTGGAAAACTGGGTTTAAAGAGGAGTATGTAGCGAAGTGCGCATTTGTACATATGAAACATCAAAAATTCATTATCAAAAATGCTATTCCTTTTTAAAATTGGCAAGAATGATGATTCTAATTCTCATAATGTTTGATTAGAGAGCTAGGAAGTTTGCAAAGTATACTTATGCTAACAGATTGAACTTGACAATGTTTTGTGAACTAAACCTATGCCTTGGAAAGGCTTTGATACATATTTTGTCTCAGTGAGTGGATTCCACAGAACACAAGTAGTCAGTAGCCTGTTAGCATTGATTAAGTTCAGAAGAATGCTGCTCTATTGGGATTTAAGTCTTTCTCTCAGTGGTAATACTTGCCATCTAGTTTTGATCAATAGTTAGAAAAGCATAACTAACATCCAGGAAAATTTTCACAGAAGCTGTCACATGAATTATCTTTTGCTCAAATGCTTGGAAGCATTTTTGGGAGACATGTGGGGAAAAGATGGCGAATCAAATCTTCCCACACTAAGACACAATATTAACGAAGAATTCCAAGCACTTTCATCCAGAGACATCCAAGGTCATCATCCTCCTCTGTGCTGTTCCCCTTGTATTCTGACACACCATTCGCACTCCCTCTAGCAAAACATGTAGAGGGTTTGGGACCATGGGACCCATGTAAATGCAGTTTCCATGGCCTTCCTGGGACTACTTTCCCCCTGGTCTTCTACTCCTGCTGGATCAGAGACTCTTTTTATGATGAGAAATGTGAGAAGAGTTTCATGCTTTGGTTCTGACGTCAGTACGTTTCAACTGTGATGCCTGAAATTTAGCAACCAGGGTTGTGCTCTGGTTATGTGAGGCAAACTGCCCCGTGTTCAGCTCAGAATCTAGGCTACTGAGCCTGCCTGGAGAAGGACAGCATTTGCAGAAGAAGGTGCTTACAGAGGCTCCCACTGTTTTCTTGAACAAGAAGGACACCTTGCGCATCACAAACTTCTCTTGGAATTCCTTGGAGTCACTCTGCCTTGGAGATTAGAACAATGTAGAGGTGATGCCCACAGTGGAGAGAAGAAACATCCCCCCATGCTCAGCCAGCACAGTAGCAATGCCATTAGTTACATGAAGAAATTGTGAGCCAATGTAGGCGTATGTCTCTAGACTGTGACACTGATGAGGTTGTATTGCTGTCTGTACCATTTAGAGCTGCAGTGCCAAAGAAGGAAAGTATTTCTAGTATGACGTCAGCCAGCTCTGCTCAGGGGTGTTCAATGCTGAAGTGAGTAAGAGGAGATTTCTAGAGTGTCTCATCTCCTATGGCATCACTGTCTCAGAAATCCTAGCACCCTTTCCTCAGGAGGAAGCTTCTGGCTGCCCTTGGCATCACTGAATGATCTCTTTGCGAGCTTGCATTTAGGTCCTGGATCTGTGCCTGGTTTTCAAATCCCACATACTTTGTGTTACGAGGGGTGCCCCTTCTGACCCTGGCATCTCTGTTCCATCTCAGGCCGAGACTACAGAGGTTTGGGCCAACAGCTTCTCCATTACCTCCCTGGTAAGAGTCAGTTCTTCCGACGAGACGTGGTCTCCAGAAGTCCCCGGCATGGTGGTGTGCATTCCAGATTCCACTTCAATTATTCACATGGCGCTGTAGTGTGCTACCTGCCACTCAGACAGCCTCTCTCTCTCACTTTTCTTTTAAATAAGACGTGCTCTCCTCTAACCACAGAGAAAGGTCTCGAGAGCTCACATGTATTTACTCTAAGTGGGGTTCTTGATCCAACCTTTTGAAAAGGAGATCTCCTGTAAGGTATCAGCAGCAATCCCAAAGACAGTTTTGATGAAGCATATTAGGAGAGACTTACACCATTTGAATTGATTTGGCAATTAAACAAGAGCAAATCTCCAGGTCTCTGTCCCTCAAGCTTTGGATACCTGCGGCCTGCGCCTCAGCTTTGAGGCACTGATGTTCTGTAGGTTTAAAATACTGTGCTTTCTATTTTAAAAACACAAGAACCCTGTACCTGTGAAGTTGCTTTTTGTGCTGAAGGATTTGCTCTCCTTGACCCTGAGAATCCAAACTGAACTGTTCGAAGCCCAGTCTTAGGGATGCTGTCGGTTGTTTGAGGCCTGTCTGACGTGCTTTGCTCTCGTGCTCACACACCTCAGAGAAGACCAACGATTGGCATCACTGCACTGGAACCCAGCGAGCAGCAGCCCACTCTGTGCAGCACAGCTGGCAGGCCACATCTGGAGTTTCTAAATATACAAATGGTCAGACAGAGAGTCTTTCTGGACTACTAGGAATTATGTGATAGACTAATTAGAGATGACATTTAGAATGGGATTTTCCATTGTAGTCCCAGAAAGTCTCGGATTTCACCTACAAATGGGGTGCTCTGACTGGCAGCCCAAGGGCCACGCTTTGCCCACAGAAAATTCCTTTGCTTTGCTGGAAATGGGGAACAGCTGCTAGGACTGCACACAAGGCCCAGCAGCTGAATGACCCCTATGGTGCCTGTACATAATCAATTATTAAGAGTCAGGACCTGCCACTGTTGCATCCACATGACCTGCAAGGCAGGTTGTGGGGAGAGGGCTGCAGAGGGATTTAGCCAGGATCACCTGGAAAGGCTGCATTGTCCTACTCACGGCCAGCGTGTGTGGGGGAGCACGCAGTTTGTTTTACACCAGACTGCTAGGTCAGACAGGGTCAGCAAGACAGTAGATCATACAGCTTTTAGCTGTGTTCAAATTCTACAGAGCTTTGTAGGATAAAAAAGGGTGGGCTGGCATCAGCTATGCCACTGCTAATAGCATTGGCTGGGTTTTTTCTGTGAAGTAAAAGATTGTTTGTACTGTCAAAGAGCAGGTACTATGCATTAGCTGAAAATAGGTGCATTTTTATATACCAAGGCCAAGACACGGTAAGGCTTAGTTTTGCCAAACATCTCCACAGCTGCTTTATAGGCATTTGCTTTTGAGTTTATGAGCCCCTATTAGATGACCAACACCCTGGAGCAGCTGGTATCGGGAGTGAGATGTACAGCAGCCAGGGTGCTGAGAGGGGGAATACTGAAGGAAATCAGGAAGGCTGGGGCATGTGTGGAGCCTCACTGCTCCCTAGGACTTAGGTATTTACCTGTGGCTCCATTCAAAATCCAGGCTGGGAGAGGAGACAGCCACATGCCTCCTGCATCATGGCTGGTGGCTAGCTCCCACAGCAAGGAAATGTCAAAAAAGAGAGCAGTGTCCTTGAATACTGTCCTGCACGTCTGCTTCACAGCTCCTGCAAGGTATATATGTTAACCATGGTGTAGCACAAGCCTGGCAGTAATGCAGAGTGTGTGGAAGCCATCATGCCTTGCAGTCAGTCAGGCTGTGCGAATCCCATATTCATGTCCCTTCCAGGACACCTGTAAGTAGGTCCCACTTTGAACAAAAGCACACAGAAGAAAAACAGAACTCTTAGAGCAACTTTTCCTAAATTTCCAGGTCTTCCAAGTCTGTGTGTCCAGTCAGCCTTGTTTAGGTTTTACATAAATAGTGTAGACTCCTTTGTAACGCTTTGTATCCATGTCCTGCACACCTATCTGACCACATAACCTGACCGCATAATCTCTCTCTGGCCATCTCCTGGTGTTCCAGTTGAATCACAGCACCAGCTTCACTAACAGTACATTTTTGCTGTGGTTGTGTGCGGGAGTATCAGTATTAGCAACACCAAATACCTGGCAAACATGAACCAAGCCACAAAAAGGCAAGAGTTTGCTTTAAAAAACACGTGTTTTTAAGAATTGTGTAGGTTTCATTCTACCTGATTCCTTGCATTTCAGTATTGTGACTTTTCTCCTCCATCACCATGGCTAGAGATAATATTTTGGTCCATGAGCTGGGTGTGCCAGAAACCACTAGATGTCTTGAGGCTCACAATGAATTGTTCTAATCGACAGTGTTGTTCAGCTGTTTATAAGACTAACTGGCATTTAAACCCAGAGCACAAAAACAATCTGAAGTGGGTAGAAAATGTTGTTGGACCGGAAGGGTAGCTGACTCTGCAAAGGTGTAAAGGGCGGTGAAGGATGAGCGGTGCCAGCTGCCTACACGGTCCCTTGCCTGCCACGGACTTCACATGTGGCCTTGGGCATGTCGCTTGGCTTTCCTGGGCCTCAGCTTCTTGCTTTCACCTTGTGAATGGTGGGGCGTCTCCTCACTGCACTGCTGGGGAGACAGGTATGCTACGAGGGAGATGGAATGGGGCAGTAAGGTTCCTAAGATTTGTTCTACAAGATCAGAGTAATAGAGAATTAGGGTTAGCCTGGATTCAGACATGGAAATTGTTCATTATGTTTAAACTGTTTCAGGAGACACAGATATTAAGTAAAATATTTCTCCTCCCTCCCCCCAAAAAAACCCTACAACTGGATTCTGCTACAATAGCTTGTTAAAAAATCTCTCTTGTCTTTCTTCTTCAGCTGTTCTGAAATATGAGTGTTTTTTTCTCATTTTATTCTGAAATTAAAGCTGTATGAGCATCTTCATCTAGGTATAAAACAAAGCTGCTTGGTTATCATTAATTGGTGAGCCTTCAGGTTAGTTCTCAGTCATCTCTCTCAAGGACAGCAATGAAAAAAGGTGCTGCTGAGTAGGATACAAGGAGGAGCTTGGATTCAGAATTTATTAGTGGGAAGATCCCTTGAGGTCTTTACACTTGAACGCAAATAGCTCTGCATGTCTGTGGTCTACAGTGTCACCTAAGTTCAGACGAGATGTTTTAGTGATGCCTTCAAACAGTCTGTCCAACCTCCTTGCAGAAAAGAGTGGACAGGCTTCCCCAGTGAGACTCTGCCTTGCAATCCTCAACTCAAGCAGCTGTGTCTGAACCGAGCCGGGGACCCCCTGCTTCCACCCGGATACACCAGTGCGGGTTCAGCTGCCTTGGAGCTCGCTGCAGCTCCCTTCAGCCTCCTTCGCTCTTCCCCGTGGGGCTGCAACGAAGCTGAGTGGCGACCACAATAAAGATGTACCTAAAGGAGAACTAGACCGTGTTTTTTAATCAACCCTCCAAAGCTTTTGTGGGTTAGCAACATGGTTCCACTTTTGACTCATCTCTAGAAATGAACTTCCTTTCTTTCTGCCAAAAAAGGTGACCTGCCAGCCAGTCTGACGCAAGGTAATTTGTCCTGTTTATCTGATGGCTTTGATAAACCGTAGAGATTACTGCTCTTCCTTCATACTAAAGTACCAGTTTGTTTATACGCTCTAATCCCGAGTGACTTTTTTTACCGTGAGAGCCTGAATGTGACAATAATTTGAAGAGAAATCTTGGTTGTAAAACTCAAAAAGCACTTTAAATATGCTCTTGGTGTCTTTTCTTCCAGCTCGCACGTTATCCCTAGTCCTGGCCCCTCTCAGCAGTCACGAGATAAGCTTCGAAGAAACAAGGCCGTTGATTGACGGCTCATTAGAAGTTGCAAGAGCAGCAGAAGGGAGCCTGCCAGCAGCCGGGGCTCGCTGCCTGCCTGGCCGGGAGCCGCTGGTCAGCACTGGCCTGAGAGGAACAAAGACGGCGGGAGACACTGGAGGAAAACAACATGAAATTTTCATGGCGCGCAAGAAAGGCCAGGTGTAATGGATCAGGGCCAAAGCCTCCCCTGCCCCCACTGCCCCCGCCGCGTAGATCTGCTTTCTATATATAGGCACAAACGGGGAGTATAGGTTGTGCCACGCAGCACGTACACGTGCGCACGAATTCAGGGATTCCAGACTGAATTTATCTGTCGTTCCATTTATAAATGAAAGGCTCCAAGTACGTACAGTGTTAATATCCGTACATATTAGATGTCATGGCTCCAGCCTTAGATAAGGTCACACGCTGAGCCAAACTCACCCCTGCGGCGTAAGCCAGGCAAGGTTTACTAGGAATGAATTTGGCTTAATGTGCCGGCCTGTAGTTATGTTTGTTTTTACAAATCCTGTTTATCCCTCGTGTAAGCATATTCCTCCTCGTTAGAAGACTTCTACCAGGCACATGCCAATCCACCTTCAACCCACGAACCGGGATGTCTGTTTCTTTAGCTTCCCCCAGGGGTCTTTCAAGCCCCCTGGTTCATGCTGGAGGGTGCTGGCTCACCAGACATCAAAGCTCCTTCTCCCCGTGCGGGGCTGGAGACAGCCCTCCCTCAGTCCTGTGAGTGCTAAACAGTGGAGAGGCGGTCATAACATATTAATGCAAGGAAAATTAGCCTTTGCCCTTTGTATACAATGTCATCTGACAATAGCTACAAGTGATTTTTAGTTGAAATTTTCCAATTCAAATTTTTCAATTTTCAGTTGAAGTGATTTTTAGTTGAAATTTTCCAATAGTCTTTTTTTCCTCAAGTTCTCTCTTTTCCATGCTGAGGAGTATTCTGTTTAATGTGTAAGAAGGTATGCTTAATGTCGAAGATTGTATTAGTTCTATTCCTGTAGGTGACCTAGTCAGACTTCTTGTGAAAGTACTCAGAAAAACACAGTTACCTGTCTTACCTAGTAGTTATCTAACTTCTAGTCATTATCTAACTTCTAATTATCCACTGAATTCCACTGAATTTCACTGAATTTTTAGAGTTGGAAGGGACCGTAGAGATCATCTAGTCCAACTCCCCTGCTGAAGCAGGATTGCCTAGAGCATGTTACTCAGGACTGCATCCTGGTGGGTCTTGAAAATCTCCAAAGAAGGGGACTCCACGACCTCCCTGGGCAGCCTGTTCCAGGGCTCTGTCACCCACACTGTGAAAAAGTTTTTCCTCATATTTGAGTTATCTACTTTTCATGAATAGTCAAATACAAGGGCTTCAATTTTATCTTTTTAAACTTTCATACCAGTAGAAATTCACTCTAAAAGTGGACCAGCATAGCTGGATTATGTTTATTTTGACATTTTAATACATTAAATACACACAGAATCTTTTATAGGACGCTTCTAAATCTGGGACACCCTGGAGAAAACACTAGACTTCAACAGAAAATTTCTAAAAGAAGAATGAGGTGGGCTGCAACGGCTGCTGTTAGACTGTTTAAGCTTAGAAACTCACATCCTGCTGGAATTTAGGCAACAATTCTATTTGCATAAAGACTTTACAGGTTAAGGAGAGACAATATTTTGTGAAATAGATAAACTCAGACCATAGACATTATTATGGCATGGAATTTAAGTCCATTAACTCCATTCTTCATGAAGCATAGCTTAATATTAAATTCACTTAAGTTAGTAGCATAACATGAGCATAAAACTGGGGTAAAGAAGCATATAATTTAGAACTCATTTTCAAACTGAGAAAAGTTATCTTTCCTATAATACATTAATAATATTTTTTCACTTCTTTAATGTGCTTTCTCTTCAGATCTCAGAGTTATAAAGGCGATGCATAAAATTATATATTTATTTTAGGAATAGAAACTTGGAGTCCCGAACCAGGCAAAGTGATTTGCCTAAGGTTCCCTACAGATTCATTTCAAGCCATCTTTCATTCCATTGTTCTGCCTTCTGCTCATGCCAGACCTAATTTGACTTTCACTGAACCACTGAATTTACTTGCAATTCTTCAGAAAAACTTCCCAAGTGCTGTAAAACACGACAAATTAATAAGGACCGGAGCCTGCATACAGAAATCCGCTGATGCCAGTAGAAGTTTGGGGATGGGGAACTCTCAGAGAACCACCAAATGCACAGCCATAGCAGAAAGCCCGTGTGTGCAAGTGGAGGCAAAGACCCTTTCAAAAATTGCTGCCGCAGCACAGCCATACACAAAAAGGCACGAGATGTAACCTTTCTCCTGCATTGTAATCCAGCCCTTCCCTAAGTGGCTGCAGTGAATTGAAAGGAAATATTGGAGCAAGTGGTTCATTCTTCTGGCGTGGGGCTGTGTGGGCTTCCTTGAGCCTCGCGCCACACAAAGGCGAGCACCGCTCTGCAGGGACCCGGCCGTCCCGGGGGGCCCCGCGCGGGACCTGCCATATCCCTCCATTGTGATTTCCCTTCGAAAATAGTCTCGTGCTTTACAAAAAGCCCAAAACACAATAGTGTGACTCAGCAGTTTGGATCTGCAGGCTACCAAGGCAGCTCTGTGAAGGTGCCATTGCCTATGGCCAAAAGAGGGGTGATTCCCGTGCCGTCTGCTTTTGCTTCACACCCAGACATCAGTAAAGGAGTCCAACTATCTCATGTCCGTGCTGCCACCCACTGAGCTGCTGGGTGTCCCCGGGCAGCCATATCAGCTGGTGTGAGATGCCGAAAGAGCAGGCCTTGAAGGAAAGCATACACAGAAATAACATAATGGTCAAACCTGCCCTGTGATTTTGGGAGGCCAGCTAGTATCTGTGATTGGACACCAAAAATCATTAGGCCGGCAGATGAGGGCAGCTATCTCAGCTTCCCTGTCAATGAATCAGGACGGACACTGGCTTGTCTGCCTCTCTGTGACAATAACAATACCATTTGTAAAGTGCTTTGGCAACAGAAAGCACCAACTACAGCTGGTAACACTCCGCAGCAGTGCTGGGGGCTGGAGTCACCGGTCCCCTTCCTCCGCAGGAGAGAGTAAGAGAAAGACAACTGAAAGGAAAACGAGACCAGGTGGTAGGAAGCAAGGGGACTAGTGGAGCAGCAAAGGAGATGGAAGACAAGAGGGGAGACGGTGTTAGGGAAGAGAAGCGAATGTGAGAAAGAATGTGAGAAGAGAATGTGAGAAAGAAAAAGTAGCAGAAAACTATAACGAAAGAGAAGGAAAGGGGGAAAAAGAATATGAAAGTTGATTTAACCAGAAAGAGTCCTTCTGGTTAGTCCCCCGGGAAGGGGAGGGATGAGTCAGGTCAGGCGTGAGGCTGCGCAGCACCGGGGGGGAGGCAGGGTGCTTCCCCAAGGGGAACCAACCAGCCCTGAGTCATAAATGCAGAGAGGGAGGGCACTGCCTCTCCATGGCCCCACAGCTCCCCGTGCCCCACGGTGACAGCTGCGGAGAGGTGGGAGCTCTCAGCCGGCTGCCTGGCTCTGCTGGACCAGCTTCTCTCTTCTCCACTCTCTCCTCCTGCCCCTCCTCTGAAACCAGCAGTTAGCCTGCTATGTGGAAGTCTTGAGAAAGATTTCATTGCCCCAAGTTCGTGGGTACCCCACCGGCTTTCAACCTTCCCATTTCGGTTTCCCCACTTTGATTTCCCCCTAAGTTTTCCTCCAGCCTGAAGTTCAGATTTTAAAATCTGTGGCAAGGCTCAGGTGCGACTTCTGTACCTGAGGTACACACGACATTTGAAAAGACGGCTGTTTGCGGTTTGATACGTTCCAATCAAGCGGCTCTTTGAAACGAAGTGTGATATTTATTCAATTGCAAACTCCTTTTTCCATGGAATTTTTTGAAGCCATTATGTTTATGTCTCCCTTTAAAGAGGAGACAACTCTTGTGCTTCGCTGGGGTTTTTGTTCCAGACTGCTCCATTTTCAGTGAGCAACACCCCAATTTGTCTTTTCACAAAAATAAATCATTAAAAAAATTGGAAGCAAGTAATGAAAATTGGTCCAGAGAGTTTCATGTTCTGTTATGAGTTTTCCACGTGTGTCAATCTGTTCTGCCTCTGCACGCCCTCAGCACCAGAAGACAGGAGCTTGAAGGAAGACAATGTGCCTTTAGCAGAATGGACAAATTACTACACCTTTTGAAGGAGTTCGGTATGTTTTCCACCACAATATTCTCCATACCATACACCTGTAGAACCTGAAGCACAAACCGAGTGAGTGGATCCCAGCGTGCCTGTGGCAGAACCAGGATGCAGGTGTCACCTCCTGACTTCCCTGCCCTATGCAGCTCTTCCTGCCCTGTCAGTCCTGGCCATGGGCGACCTGCTGGGTTTTGCCGAGGTGTCCATAAAAACGAAACAGAGATGGTAAGAAAGAAAGAGCAAACATCTCTCCAGATTTAAGGAGCGACTTCACTGTAGTTTTGTAAGAGGATCTCATCTATCTCTTTAATAAGTAAAGAATTTGGGTGACACAGGACCTTCTTGTCTCCAGTGGAGGACATTTTTTCCCCAGGGAACCTGAAGCTCAGTTATTAAAAATGAAAATCTGTCTCAGCCTTTCAACTCAGTTCTTGGAAACACCAGCTGTTAAAAAGGGGAGAGTTAAAAAGGAGCCAGACCGAGGGACCCTTTTCAGATAAAGCTTTCCTGCGATCTTGGCACCAGGACGGCTGCATCCGACTGCCTGGAGGAGAAGAGGTGAGCTATGATGCTTGTTACAGATCAGCAGCAAATGCTACATTTCCTCTCAGCTGCTGCCTGCCGGGAGTGCTGGGCTGCACAGCTCAAATCCAAAGAAAACTGCCCAAAACTGCCTGGTGCGACTCCCCAGGCTAGTGTGGGAAACGGGTTTGCACGAGCGTTAGAGGTACTGGGATGAACTGGTGAATCGTTAGTTGCAAACATTCTTTCAGGAAAATTGTAAGGCGTCTCCTGTTCTGCCAAATTATTTTCAGACTAGTTTTCCAGGGTTTGAGATTTTTGACAAAGTTGTTTGTTTTTTCGTACCCAAGCTGTAAAATCTGTCCTTTCTAGTCTTACTGGAATCTGGAGATGATTTGCCACTGGATTTACTGGGAGAAGACTAAGGTCCTCAGTTTTCTGTTAGTCCTCATGAGTATACATAAAAAAATACTACATTTACAATGGATACCGTGCAAAACAAAAGTCAAGGAAGCAAAAGGAAATTTTTCTACAAAAAGTGGACTTATTTTGCCTTCACAGCAATTTTTAACTTCTTTTTTATAAAAAAAAACCTTGTCATACAAGGAGAGTTTACAATATAATTAGCTGAAGATAATAAAGACAAACATCACAAAGTACTGTAAGAATATTCTGTGGGTGGTGAAGTAGAGGACATACATAGATTTATGTACACAAATGGAATTTACAAACAACAGAGCCCCCAGCCAGAGACTCTGCTCGAAGGTATTCTGAGCTGATTGAATATTCAACATCCCCTAAGCCCTTTATTAAATTTTTAGGAAAACCCATGACTGGAGAAACAAAATTAAGTTCTTTTTATATTTTTCTATCCTATATTTTCAATATTTTAAAATATATTTTTAATAAATTAATAAAAATGTGAAGCACTCAGCAGCTTCAAGCACAAAGTGTTCCTTTTGAACTATTGGCAGAATTAAGCAATTCTGCTTTTATTCCTACTTTTACTTTCTAACTTCAGTTTAAATTTTATTGTGCCCAGGACTTAAAGCTCCGCTGTGCCGAACACCCTCAATGGTCCTGTATTGCAACAGAAAATATAAACGCTCAGAGCTAGGGATCAAGTTTCTCTGCTTAATCTTCACATTCAGGATAGTCAAGCTCTAGTTTTTCCACCATTTTCCATCCCAATATGAATGTTTTTGAGGTCAAACCTCAAGAAGTAACGCTGAGCACTTACCAAAATAAATGCAATACTCTCTGCTGGTTCCAGCCAAAGGTCCATGTAGCCCAATGTGCCACCTTTGGCAATTCTTTGCCAAAACACATGACAACTACTGCAATGTTCCTCTTTTGTAAGATGGGAATGGTAACACATCTGTATTCTGCCGGGAGCACATGCAATGTACTTTTTAAGGACCTGATTCTGCAAGGACTTCTCTATTTTATGTCCTCTGAATAGCACTGAAAATAATAAAAGATCAGGGAATTTACACTCTGTGTATGTGCTCCAAGATAGGGTTGATTATTGTCATTAGTGTAAAAAGAAATGGGAAAAATAGACTGGGGAAATTTTCATAAATGTAATAAAAAGGTATCACTTTGATTTTTTTGAACTTGTTATTTAAAAAAAATTTTCCACCCAAGCTGATTTGAACTGGCACAGGTTGCATAGGGAGGCTGTGAATTCTCCATTCTTAGAGACATTCAAAAGTTGGGTGGACACAGTCCTGGGAGATCTGCTCTAGGCGGCCCTGCTTGAGCAGGGGGGGTTGGACCAGATGACCTCCAGAGGTCCCATCCAGCCTCAGCCACTCTGTGATAAGAGTTCCAGAAACAAATAGTCTTATACGGGCAGGGAGCCTTTGCAGGCAATGAAGAGCACGGTGACAAGCCCCGAGGTTACACATTAGCCAGCTGTGACATTCATCAGCACCATTAAGTTTTTATGCAGTGATACAGGGGAAAGCCCTAATTCTGCCCAGCACTGAGTACATCTGGTGAGTCCTGAGGATCTTCTGTTTCTGTAACCAGTCACACTCAAAAATGTTCTTGGTATTTTAGAGTCAGAACTCACCCCTCTGAAGTCAATTTTCCTTTGCCTTTGTCAAGGAGTGGATCAGGCCTTTACAGAATGAGGCTGCAACTCTGTAACCACTGTATACGGATTTTACTTTAAAACCTAACACAGTCCCCTTACGAAAGCAGCAGAGTCAAACGTGAGGGAGTTTATGCTGCAGGAGTTGGTCCAGAATACAAGAGGGAAACAGATGACAAAGGAAGGAGAAGCGAACTTGTAAGAATGAGACGGGAAAAAACAGAAGAGACAGGGTAGGAGTACTGAATCAGGAGGAAAAGCCAGGCAATGGAAGAAACCCAGACATAGGAAAATATAAATCAAGTTAATTTAACATTACCAATAAAATGCATGAGAAAAGATTTTTTTTGGGGGGGTGTCTCTCTCTTTTTTTTTTTAATAGAAGGGAAGTCTTCATGGGAGCTTTCCCCTAAATCATTAGCATGCTGTAGAAATTCTGTTCCGTGCAAGATCTGTAGAACTGGACAATTCCTTAGAGAAAGTGAAATTGTATAGGAAGTCTTTGTGAGAGGAGGGAACAGAAAGAAAGAAAGAAAGAAAAGGCAAGGAGGAAAGAAAGGAAAGGCAGGGAGGAAAAATGCAGTATCAGCCCAGCATGCGAGAGCAGGCGCAGTGACAGACAGAAATGTGCACACCTTGAGCTCCTTCAGCCCGTTGCCTCTAAGGCCACGAGTGAATTTGCAGGGCCAACAGTAGAAATGCAGACTGGAAAACGCAAACTCCGTGTTCAGCGCTTGCCATAGGCGTCAAGCACAGCACCCTGAGGGAGGATGAAACATTTTCCCAAGGCGGTACCATTATCTGGGAGAAAAGACTGTTTCCGTTTGGGTTTCAGAGAAGTGAAAATGAGCAACCCCAGCGAGCCTTCTTAAAATTTGCTCCCTTCAGAAGAAAACCCCAACAGCAATATCCTCTCACTATTATTTACAATCAAAAAGTGATCCTGCTCCCAAATACGAATGCTTTCAAAATGCATAACACTTTCTCCTACCAGCACTGGGCGCTGAACCTGGTGAGCCCTTCTGTCAGGACAAAGGCTGCCTCCTCCGCGAGGAACTGCTTGCGTGAGCGATGCGCAAGGATGGCCAAAACCTGAAATTCAAGCTGGGCTTTTTCTGCCTCACACGGCGACAGCAAGATGTGGTCCAACACAGTTAGCAGGCCTGTTGATATGTATCAGGGCAGAAGACGGTACTTTCCACTCCTTGGCACTCAGATTGAGCTCCCTGAAAAATCATCACATTGACCAAATGTCCTTAAGATAACAAAATAAACAGAATCAGCCCTGAGCGTTTTTCTTGTTTGTCCTTAGCTCTGTGATCCGGGAGGCTACCCTTAATTTCCCCATTCCGACCATGAGAGCTAGAAAAATAGAAAAATAGAAATGAAAACTGAGCTCATGAGACAAGGCTACCCCCACCAAAGTCAAGTTGGCCCTGTGTGGGTTTCGGAGCCCACCCAGGCAGAGCAGCTCGCAAGACCCGTGCCTGAGATCACAATGCACTCTGCAATTACAGCACAATGCTGACAATAGCGTTTTGTCAGTAAAATAAGAAGAAATAGTTCTGAAGACACATCGGGGATATGGGGGTGGGGGAGACGACTAAATAAAGAAGCAATTTTGTTCACTATTTTTTTGAGCAGTAGAGCAGGCTGACAGAAGGGTTATAGGATGGCACGGTATTTCCCTCCACAGATGTCACCGGGACACTACCGCACGTGATTTAAGATTAATCTCTTGAATCAAAATGCCACCATGTACACTAATGAGCAAAAACTCTCTGGCAGAGTATCTGTCCCTGGGGCTCCCGCTCCCAGGTAAGAAGCTTGTCTCCATGCTATTGTAGAAACTCTCAGCAGAGTGCAGTGAGGTTGGTGGTATAACTTGCCCCCAGTTCACAATTTTCCATTTCAGACTCGCTGTCTCTGTCTTGGTTTCGGTCTATTTACTCGGAGCCATTTCTTAACAATGTCTAATTTCCTCAAGGAATCCCTCTGAGTCCCCTCTCTTAGAAAGGCTGCCATATCTTTTTTTTTAATCACTGAAAGGCACAAATATCCTTCCTGAGCTCCCTTACCATCCAGCCTGATTATATACATAGATTTCAGTTTCCATACATTTTCTACACAGTAGGAGTTCCCAAAACACAGCCTCTGGGGATATAAAGTGTGGCCCCAACTGCAGCTCAAGGAGATGAAAACAAAGCCGATCAGGTACTGTTTTTACTGTTAATGAGCCTAACCAGCAGGCAGTTATTACTCAGTCTGGAAGACATAAGTGGTTGGAATTGTAGTGCATTCATTTTTTATTTATAGCGATGCACGTTCAAATTAGAAGTAGCCCTCCAGCAGCTGGCATTTTGCCAGGGCCTGACCATCAGTGTGATAAAATTTGAACATCTTGAAGATATAGAATGCCTTTTGTTGCTTTTATATTTTTTTTAATGGTATTCTCCTCCCCTCCTACTCTCAACTCCCTTGACTAGCAAAAATGGACAATGAGGCTTAATTATTTTAGGATCCTGGCTCTTACTGAAAATGAACAAAATTGGTTCTTTTTCACTTAGTGGTGAGGTGCAAGTCAGGCATGCACTGATCTCATAACAAAGTAAAGGCTCAAACCTTCTGGCAAATAAAAGAGTAGAAATGAACCCCTGGACAAGAACCATAAAGAAATAAGCTCTTGGAAAGGACACACGTTATTAGCTTGTTGATCTATTAATGGCAACTGTAAATACCTCACCCAAAATCACAGCGACTCTGAAGCATTTAACCGGAGAGGCTCACGGAGCCTGGCCAGGAGAATGTGATACGGGGAACTCGCAGCAATTCGCCTCACCTTGCCAGTCATCGGCTCCCAATCTAACCCCTCCCCTGAGTTTAAGTTACAAACCTCAATAACTGAGTGGCAGACTTGACAGCAATTAACATTACTCAGCTGCCAGTTGGATTTTAAAATCTCCCTTCCAAGTGATCTTGTTACGTAGGTTTTAAAAACAGCCTGACAGGGTGCTGCTCGGTGCTGAGGAGCTGCCTTCTGCGACTCAACCAGGTTTTGCTATTGATTTCAGGGGGAGCTGATAAATCAGCGATAGGGTAAGGGTAAACGGCACTGAGCTGTTTTTTTGGAGTGTGAGGCTTGTTTAATCTTCTCAGTGAGGGGGCTTTACAGAAAGCACTATTGAGAATTTATCCTTATTAGCTTAGTTCTTTAGTTCTGCCTATTACTCATATACAGGAACGACCATGACATGCTGCAAAGTGTTCCTTGACCCTCACACCTCAGTGTTCAGGCTTTGAAAGCCAATGAGAAGCTTCTAAGTCATTTAAAGCCAAGAAATAGGAGTTTTGTTTGAAAATAACTAGCTGGAGTCAAACTCTGATCACTTTTAAAGCTAGCCCAGCCGCCTGGGTAGCTCAGCTCTTGGCTTGGGGGGATTGCTGTGGCAGCGGCTCCAGGCAGGCCTGGTCCCAGCAGCGAGTCCCTCAGAGGGCTGACAGGCAAAGAAGCTTATGCCCTCCTTGCTGCCACCCGAAAGAGGCCGGAACAACTTATTTTCCCTCAAAGACTAGGGATGGAAAAGCAGATTTTAAGTGAAGGCCGCCCTCCTCGTTGTGCAGCCCCGTCTCTGGGCCGCAGGCCGGGCTGAGCCCTCTCCTCCGCCTCCCTCCCACACCCGCCACCCATGAGGAGAACGGACAGGTGAGGGAGGACCTGGGGTTCCCCCACAGCGCTCGATCGCTCGGTGTCTGCGAGCGGCGAGTTGGTGGGGTGACACACGGCAACACCGGCCGCGCCCCCGAGGGGGCCGGGCCC
>JAHREE010000101.1:9273873-9284179 GCA_033628505.1 Tringa tobata | reverse complement strand
TCGCGGGAGGTCGAGTAAAACTTCTTGCTTTCTATGCCCTCTTTTGTTCAGGGTTTGGTCAGCCGGCTGGCTTGTGCCTTTGTTGCACTTTCTTGCGCTGAACGCCCGTGTCCCGGCGGGGCTCTGACGGGTGGGATGTGGCAAACCTTGCCGCAAAGACAAAATCCGTTATCGCCCTGCCTTTCTCTCAGGTGATGGCGATCCAACAGCAGGGCTGGCAGGAGATCTGTCTGTGTTGGCATCTCAGGACCTGTAGCACTCCTTTCGGTGTGCTACTTTAAGCCACGGACAAGAATGTTACGAGAGCCGTGCCAAAACAGCACTGCTGTCATCCAGCAGAGCTGGACCGGCCGTGGGGCTGGTACCTGCGCCGCTCTTCACGCTCTTCTTCAGGAGCTGTGGCTGGGATGAGCGAACTGCCGAGATGCGACAACTTAAATAACGGTGGTGGCCCTGAGTTAGATCCCTCCACAAATAGTTCTTGCGCTGCTCTGTCCCTTTGTCTCCTCTAGCATGTTGGTGTGGTGAGTGCTGCTCACCTGGGGGGAGATGGGAGCACCAAGGGGAGCGCTGAACACATCTTTATGAAATTATTATTGATGTCTCCTTCAGGCCTGAAATTCCTCTTGCTAGTCTTCCATTCTGTTAAATGCTTCGCAAACCAGAGCAAAGGAAGAGACGTGAAGAGTTGAATTTCACTGCCTTGTTTGGAACTGGGTGGAAATCCTGGAGATGGATCTCTTAGGAGACTGTCTTCCAATTGGGTTAGATGCACAGGTAACAGTAAAGGGACTTATGGCTTTTATTTTTTTTTTTTTTAAGTCTGCTGCTAATTACTATATGTTTGCAAAGAGCTCTGAAATAGTGATTTAGGGTTTTTTGGTGTGCTTTTTTCCTCCACCATCTTTGTCCAGCTTTGTGCTACAACAGAGCTCAGGAGCATTGACTATGGCAGCTACAGAAGTCCTGCTTTAAACACTGACACCAGCAATGTTTTTGTTTTAGTAGCGGGATGAACTAATGCACTGACAGTGCATGTAGGCTTTAGGGCAAGAGGGATAATGAAGTGACTACATAGCCAAGTTTGGGACATGTCTTACGTTGAGCTGAGGGAAGAAATGAGAAGTTGAAAGGAAAGTTGGCCCTTACAGGGAGAAGTTATGGAGAGCTTCACAGAAATGGCTTTCCCAGCTCATGACTTTTGCAACCACCAGGGTTTCTTAAAAGTTCGGCCTTGCAGCCTTGTGATTACAAGAGCTTTATTTCATCAATAAGTAATAGATGGGAAAAAGTAAGTGGGGCATACCATAAAGTTCCGATATGGCAGGTCAAAGCAAAGCAAACACCCAAAGTTTTTGGGGTTGCTTTTGAAAATTATGTCTTTTCAATTTCTGTGTGCTGAGGTTAGGGGTTGGCTCCCTCCTCATGACCAGTTGTGGAATTGGAGCCAAGGGTGGACTCTTAGACACATGTGAACTTTGTCTCCCTCTGGCCCAGCACTCGAGGACTTTCCACAGAGCCTGGACCTTCACCACTGAGTCAGTCGCCTCTCCTGCCCATGCAGATGGGCAGCATTGGGAGGGAGGGAGGCAGGTGTGGAAAAAAAGGGTTGTGCCGTATTGGTGGAGCAGAAGGCATTCTCTCCTGGACAGTGTTCTTGTTGTGTCTTAGCTGTTTCCTCAAATGTCCCTTTATTGCAGGAGCAATGGATCGCCCCAGCTACCTGGAAGAGGACTATTCTAGCCTGGATGGGCTGGACGATGACGTGTTTCACTCTGATGACTTTGGACTTGCAGGTCAGCCTGGTGAGATGACTGCAACTGGCATTTTCACACAGAACCAGTCGTACAGCTGCCTTCTGGGGAGGTTTCAACTATTCCCCCTCACACACTGCTGTGGTCCCGGTATCAGGCATCCTGAGCAGCAGGACAAGGCAACTCAAACACTCAGCCCGTCCTCTTCCAGTCAGGATGTTATGTTGCCTTGTGGAGTCACTGAAGAGCCCCGGAGACTCTTCTATGGTAAGAGCACTCCAGTGTCACCAGCTTTGCAGCAAGGGAACTGTCCCTTTAGCACTTCCCCAGTCAAACAAGGTTTCTTTCATTAAGAGGTTTTATTAAAGGACTGAAAATTATTTTGCTTCGGTCCTGCTCCCTCAGGAAAGACAGCTTGTATTTTCTTACCCTTGCTTGTCCACTGCAGGAGCCAAGCACTTGCTCATTGCTTCCACTGTCCTTGATATTCCCACTCTTTTTCTTTTTGGCTTTGTTCTGTCACGTTTTATTTTACTGCTAGATGTTTAAGTGCTCACTGTACCTTGTATCCTATGATTTGCCTACATTTTTTAACTTCTAGTGCTGTCTCATCCACATAAGAAAACTCCTAGAAGTTTTCAGTGGAGAGAGAGAAATGCAAAAATGTACACTTGGTGGGACAGCTTTTAGGCTCTTTATTGGAATTAAAGTTGTTGAATAAGTAGCATGTCCATCCAGTATTCTACTAGTAACTGATGGGACACCACTCAGCTTTGTGTACTTGATTCAAATTTAATTCAAATCAGTCCCACTAAATGCCAGAGAACTGAGAAAAGTCTGACGGAAAAGATACAGCAACCTTTAATGGGAGACAACTTGAGGCACAGATCTTGTAAAACTGCAAAATTGTTGTTGAAAAAAAAATCAGCACTTCGCTGAACTACAGACAAGTAAAAGGAACCAAGTGTAAGATCCTGACAGTCATTTGATTATGGGAAGCAACACAATGCTCTGCTTAATTGATATAAATCTACTTAAAAGCTGAGCAAATGTTTTACTGCATGCTTATGCTACACAGTCACTGTTTGGGTTTCAGGAACTGGCCTTTAACATGAGTCAAAAATTGAGGATTATGTGTAGCTCTTTACTCTGTAAAGTGTACTGGGTAGAAGAGCTATTTTTTGCGCTGGAAGAATGACTCTTCTGATGTCTGTTTTGTAGGGAATGCTGGTTACCGTTTACATGTCCCTCCGGTTGGCTTTGCATTGGAACCACACCTCCAAGAGGAGCCTCAGGAAGGTCAGCGGGAAGCACGTGCCGAGGTGCAGATCGCACGGAAGTTGCAGTGCATTGCTGACCAGTTCCACCGGCTCCACATACAGAGGGTAGGGTGTCTCTGGAGGGGATGGGGGGGGTTTAGCTATCCAGGAGTGGTGCTCTGGAAGACCAGATCCAGGCATCAGCTAAGCAGGCTGCTGTCTAAGGCAGCAGACTAACATTAGCGATAAAATGGCAGGGGTATCCTGCTGAATTTTGCTTATGCTAGATTGCTGGCTTCTCCTAAAGATTGGCAGGTAGAGGGAAGAGAATGCATGGGATTGCATTTACTGCCTGGGAAGGTAGCTGTTCTGCGTTGGGTGCTGCTATTCCAACTCTTCCAGTTCATCAGCAACAGGGTCACTAAGGCTTTCACCGGGGATTTCCCCCTTGCTTTTTATTACAACTTACTCTTCTCCACTCTCCTCACCACCAGTGTCTTTTCTTCTGTGGCACAAGTGGCCATCTGTGGCTTATATCAGCTCTTCATGTTGGAGATGCCAACAAGCCTGGAGTCTGTTCTGACACTCCTTGCTGTCTAGGGGTAGTTGTCTGAAATGTTGTGGAGTATATTTAGATCACGCTAGACTTGCTAGCAGCTCCTCCGTCAGACAGTCCTAGCTAGTGTCTCAGACTTGTGACTAACTTCCTCACAACAAAAGACAGCTGTTAGATGCCATCAGGTTTGAAAACCACACTCCAGAATCTTGATTTTGTTTTCTTTAAAAAAAAAAAAAAAGAAGAAACCTTCCTCTTCAAAGAAACAAAATAAAAACCAGCACCCCTAAGCCCCCCTGATTCTTTCTTCCTTCCTCTGCTTCCCCTCTTGAGTAGGGGTGAAATAGAAATCCCAGCCCATGCAGAGTTTGTCAGAGGTGGCAAAGGTTTGGCGATAGGCAGCACTTTGCCACTTCTGTGGAAGCCCAACAAGGAGAGTCTGTATCTCCTTGCATATGAAAAAGGTGACGCTCGTGATGACTTCAGGGTGGGAAAGCTTCTCTCACTCCGAGTGAGTTGGTGCTCTGTTAACTGTGGGATCTGTGGCAATTCTTCTCAAAGGTAAGTGAGGATCTCTGTTCTGGGCAAAAAACATGGCTTCCGGCTGCAAAAGGGTTTGGTCCTCTCTGTGTCATGAGAGAGATGAGGGAATTCTGGGACTCTTCATCTCCAGATAGCAGATGATTAAAGAAGCTGTAACAGGAAGATGGTCTGTAGTAATGTAGGTGGGGCTGTGAATGCCATGTAGCAAATTGCAAGAGTAACGAGCTACCGGGAGGTTTTAAACATGTGTTGTGTGTGGTTGAGTGGGGTGTTCCCCAGAGCCACCTTTTTGCCATGGACAGCTGAGGACCCCACTCTCTCTAGCCAGATTCTCACAAGAAAGGGAAGGTTAACCATCTTGGTGAAGGAGCCCTGGAGTGAAGTGGTGGAACTGGTTGTAACTTGACCCCTTTCATCTTGGGACTCTACCTATCTGATGTCTGTGCCTTGGAAACCCATCCAGGAATGCCCACCCAAGCCGGCCCCGCTAAAGCTGCCCTGGGTCGGGCTCTCTGTTGTCCCCCGGCCTGGGGCGAGCTGCCAGGCACGGGGGCTCCCGGTGCCACGCACCGGACGGCAGCCAGGGCAGCCAGGGCCGCCGGCCCGGGCGAGCTGCCTGTCAGCCAAGCATGTGGGAGAGTTAGTAAACAAAAGCGTCCGCCTGCGCTACCCGACGGCGCAGCCAGCAGAGGAGGAGCTCTGCTGTCTTTGTTTGAACTGGAAGAGCAACAAGTTGTAAAAGAAGGGGGGGGAGTGGAGAGGGAAGAGCTGTTCAGCCATTTAAATTTGAAAACAAAACAGAAAAAAAAAAAAAAGCGCAACCCGAAAACTTAACCCGAGAATGGAATAGTTCAGCCAGTGGTTCTCCACAGCCTGACCCTGGGATAGGCCTTGGCATTTGGATCTGCTAAGGGATTCTTTCTTGTTTGTCAGGAAAACTGAGTACTGAGCCACATATTAGTGTCCAAGGCACCGTTCCCTGTGGAGTGTTTTGTTGTCATGCCCAATCCCTTCCCTCCCAGCCCTGCATGGAGGATTTCCTTTGGCTTTTGGCACAGATCTCCCATGCAGAAGCCCCTCTGTCCTATGTGTGCAATGACTCTTCCCAGCTTGTTGCTGAAGAAGCAAGCAGTCTGCCCCTGGAGACACGTGAACTGGTTCACAATGTGTTGTGGTTTGGAAGGGGCAGTCTCTGAGACATGGAAAACTGGGCTGTCGTTTATCTTGCTGTGAAACTAATCCCTGATTTGGATGCCCCATTCCAGCTTGTCTCAAACATTTGGTCAAAACCAACTTTCCAGAGCGGTGTCTTGAATCAGATTTAGAATACCACAAAGTTAGTCACACCAATGTGGTCTTGTGAAGTCCTGAGAGAGAGCAAGCCTGGTTTTCAACAAGCTGTGCCTCTTTTTGGAGCCTACGAAACATCTTATCTGTGAACCTGTGAAAAGAAAACGTGCTCTTTCAGTGGGAGTTAGGAAAGGCTTTGAGCATTGGAGTAGTGCATCCAGGTTGCTCAAGACTTGCCCTCTCATGGCTCTTGAGTTCTGCGAGGTTCTCCTGCAGCTCAGGTATGGCTCCCATTCTGCTGCTGCAGCAGCAAGGCTGTGTTGACACAAAGGCCACTGGTTAATGTACATCCCTGGCTGAGAGAGAAACTGAGCAGGCAATAGCTGCTGAGGTTGACGTCACTGAGTTGTCATTGGACTCAGCTGCATGCATGGTCTAACCCCATCCCACACTGGGAACCCTGGAGAGTCACTGTTATCTCTTCCCTGGGCTCCCAGAGCTATGTGGTATTTATTTTGTGGTTCTTGGCTATAGAAAAGATTTTTGGGTATGCATCTCGTAAGAATAAGAAAGTTGGCCGCACCTATGCTTGCTTTTGGCATGTGCACCATTTTCAGGGTTTCATTTCCTATTAATATATTAAACAGAATACAGTAGTTTAAAACCTGGCTTTTTCAACCTTAGAACAGTGCTAGAGCAATAACGCAACATTCCCTAGAACGCTATGGCTTTCATCTCCTTAAAATGCTGAATTTATTATAGGAAGGACTCAAGCAACACTCTGCGTTCCATAGTAGCAGGGCCTACTACAGGTTGATCCAGTTTGCAAAGGGCTCTGCAGAATGACATGCGAGACCCCTCTATGTTTTCTCAAGCTCTTTAGTACCTTTTACCTGTCTGAGGCTGTGTAGCTTCTGGCAATGTTCCCTCTGTTGTGCTTTTCTCACCCTGCCCCTGGAAAACAAAGGTAGAGCCAAGCCATGCTTTCTAAAGGAGAACCCAGTACCTGCCACCTCCTCCTTGGTTTGGAGCAAGTGTGCCTTTGCCATGGGATCTGTGAAACTGCTTGCTGTAGCTCAGCCACAGGGTGAGTGTGGTTATGGAAAACAGAGCTGAGCATAAGGGTCTGACTGGTAGGTTGGCTGGGATGTCCTCCCTGTACCCCACATGTCCACATTGCCACATGGCAACAAATGCTTGGGCTCTGCTTTAGGTCCTGAGTGCACTTGAGTTCCCTTGCCTTGAGAAGCAGTTTCAACCTGTGCTGAACCGACAGTGTGTTTCGTGACATGACGAGCTGCTAGATGGAGTGGGAGTAGACAACCAGACGTGGCGGCAGCAGCAGCGCGGGGCCGCCCCTATAGGAGCCTGGGGTTATACAGGAGTGGGGTGGATGACACTGTATATCAGTATCACACCCCTTCGGTTTGACTTGCTCCATTGAGACACTGGAACGCTATGGCTTTTTCCAAATAAAATAACTCTTTCTAAGCAGGCTGAAGCTTTGAGGGGACCGTTTTTATCACATCTCTTCTTCATGGTGATAAGATCACTTCACAGGGGATAAAATTGTCTCTTTAAGAGCCAAGGAGTGGTAGCCTTGAACAGTTCTGGGCTCAGGTCCAAGCAGAGCCACTGACTTGCTGTATGACCTCAGACAAGTCTCTTGACCTCCTTGTGCTTCAGTCAACCCATCTGGGAAGCTCAGTTTAAAAAAAGCTGAGCCTCAATGAGAACCAGATGCTGAATCAGAGCTGAGCTTTCTTGAGTAAATAAGTGCATTACAAACAACAACAAAGCCCCTTTCCAACACATCAGGAATTCTGCAGTTGATTTAGATATGCTGACCATGCTCAAAAAGTCTCCGTAGATCTAGCTATAGAAAACTTTGTTTCTCTAAATTCTCCACTTGGTTCAGCAAGCAACTCTCTCGTTGTCACTGCAACAGGCTCAAGCAGCCTGTAGAGCCCAAATGCCTGTATCCGTGTCCGCTGCAGACAGAGGGCTGGGCATGTACCTGTTTGCCTCAAGTTAATGACACTGAAAATGTCCAGGAGGAAATGTTGTTTTCCTTTGAAAGTGAAACTTGTTATATTTTGCATATTTTTTCCCCCGTGTCTCTCATGAGAGTTATCGAGGCCTCCTCTGAGACACTTCTGCTTATGCAACGGGGAGCCCATGTCTCTTGTCGGAAACTTATCGGGGTGAGAGAGTGGGCGTACAGTGTTACGTGTGCATCATTGATACCAAAGCCATCAGGCTTCTCTCTATCGTTTATTTAGGACACGGAGGGAATTTTTAACAGTTGCTTTTTTTTTAAAACTGGAATTGTTTGCAGGAAACCGTCCTTTATGATGACTTTACATTTTAGGAAAAATGTTCAGAAAAGTTTCATGATAATGTAATGCAAAGACTCTCAAACTGACCTGCATCTGAGCCTGTAGCACCGGCAGCTCCTTACTTTACTTGTACCTGGAGTCTCTTTGAGACTTGGGGTAAGTGCTTTCATTCGTTTGTTTCCCAAGTAGGTCAGTATGTTTCAGGATGTTCTCTGCTGGCCAGTGCTTGCTGGCAAATGACAATGAAGGAAGAGGTGGGCTTGGAAGTGCACCTTCCCCTGTACATACAAGTGACACAGTAACCTGTTGCCCCTTGCCTAGCATTCTGAAATCCTGCCACTTGTGGAGCTGATTACTTGACATTTAGGTTAAGAGAAACTTGCTGGACCCTTTCACATCTGATCTGAAATAATATTCTTTGTTATGTTAAGAAAATAAGCTGAGAACAAGAACATAGTTATGCCAATGCATAAATCCATGTTTCTCCCATATCTTGAATGTTGCATACAGTTCTGGTTTACTTCTTCCAAAAATGATGCAGCAAAACTGGAAAAGGTTCAGAGAAAGGCAAGAAGAATGATGAAACTTCCATATGACCAAAAAAAAAAAAAAAAAAGTGGGGCTAGGACTGCTAAGTCTAAAAAAGACAGAAAGCAAGGGGGTAGAAACATTAAACAGAAATCAAGAATGACATGAAGGAGATGGATAGACTAATTTCTCCCAGTACAAGAACTAGGCAAAATCAAATCGGGCTAATAGGAGCCAGCTCAAAGTAAACGAGGTAGTTTTTCATGCAATAGGTAGCTCTGTGGAACTTCTTGTCAATGCATATTGTGCATCCCAGCACTTTACTTGGGTTCAAGGGGAATTGGGACAAGTTTATGGCCATTGAAGGAGACATTAAATAAACAGAAACCAGATCTGACTCGGGAAGTCCTAAGCTCAAACTAGTTAGGTTGCTGGAAGAGTATTAGGGGGAGCTATTGCATGTACTTGCCCTCTGCTTTTCCTCAGGCAGCCACAGAAGGCTGCTGTTGGAGGCTGGGCTGTACGAGCTCTCAGTGCAACAGTCACACAACCGTTGTGTAACGGTTTAATAAAAAACACAAAACTTTTGCATCAGCCTAATCTATCCTCCTTCTCTATGCTTTCAGCTGACAAAAGATTTAAATGTATTATGATTTTGTTCCTGCTTAAAATAGGGGATAACGTTAAAAAGCAAAACTTCCTGCCTGGGTCTGGTAGAGGAAGTGGGCAGAGGATAAGGGAGCCTGGTGACAGGAGAGCAGTGTGAGCTCTGTGCAAGGGCCCGCCGTGAGCCCTTCACCCCGGACACAGGACTGCAAGCGTCTTAAGGCAGTGGGGCCATAACCTTAAAATAACAAGATTGCCCCCATTAAAGAACACAAAGTAATTATTTGGGACGGTACAAGTGAATTGTTTTACAGTATTTCTAACATCACCTGCAGAACTGGTGGGTGATTTAAATAGTGTACAGTGCTGCTGCTTCTCCTGTACAGCCCCAGTGGTCTCCGCAGGCTCCTCTGCATTTCCTCGGCTCTCGCAGCAGCGTGCCGGCTGGGACAGTGGCAACGTGCTTTCTGCTTGTAGCAGTGTGACAGCTGAGAAATTATTTTTCAATTAAGAAATAATTGCGGTAATATCCCACTTCTTTTTTAGTGTGGGGGACTAGGAAATGCAGGTTGTAACTTGTCTGAGATCATGCAGGGATCGCTGATTGGAACCCAGTGGTTCTGCCTCCAGTCCTCCGCTTAGGTTGGTTGATCTTGTTAAGATACTGCCATCTCTGAGGGGGATGATGAGATGTTTGGATTGATTATTTATGGTGAGGAGTGTGCTTGTTTGTATTTTACTCAATTAAATTTTATGGTGGAAAGGCAGGAAAGCGAGTGCCCAACTGCAGGGTCCTCCTTTGTTTCAAGCCATTGAGGAGGAATGTCCCGCTAGCCTTTTATAGTCTCTGTTTTAGGGGTTGGTTTTTTGTGTTTTTTTCCTCCCTGGTAGCTACCCTTGGCAAAGGAATCTTTCTGAGGACCGTGCCACAGCAGAAAGAATAGCGATCTAAAAATAAAAGCAGTGAGGCAACTTCTGTTAACCCCAGTCAGTTTTTCCTGAGGTAACCCCTGAGGAGGCGCTGGCGATGGGGGCTGCGGCCGCTTGCCGAGGAGCCCCCAAAGGGCCTGCGGAGCCCGGCCGGCCAGCGAGGAGGAGCGGGTCCTGCGTGAGAGCGGCTCTGCCGGGCAGCGTTTGCTCTGCGGCTGCTGTGTTTATATCCCTCTCTAAATTTAGCCTCTGAGTCACCAGAACTGCTGACGAGAGGCTGCTCTGCCCGCAGGCTCCAGGGCTGCACCTGCCCGCCCGCCCGCTCCCCTCGCAGCGGGGCAGCCCTGCAGACCGCCCCCCCCTCCCCGCCGGCCCTTACCCTCCCCAAAGAAATATTTTCCTGCAAAAGCTTGCAAAATGGTATTTTAACCAAAAACCCCGAGGTACGCTTTAATCACTAGGGGGTGTCTCCGGTGCAGTTTCAGGAGCACCTCCCTCCTT
>JAHREE010000101.1:9208433-9273625 GCA_033628505.1 Tringa tobata | reverse complement strand
GGCAGCCCTGCAGACCGCCCCCCCCTCCCTGCCGGCCCTTACCCTCCCCAAAGAAATATTTTCCTGCAAAAGCTTGCAAAATGGTATTTTAACCAAAAACCCCGAGGTACGCTTTAATCACTAGGGGGTGTCTCCGGTGCAGTTTCAGGAGCACCTCCCTCCTTCTTCTGGTGGGGAGTTGGTGCAAAGCAAAGGCCGGTGCGTCCCACGGCCTGTGTGGGTTCGGTGATAAACAGGGTAAAGCTGTGACACGACTCTGTTGGGTCACACTCGGGGTCTCAGTGACTACCTCTGTCCCCGGCTGTGGCTGTGGGAGGAGGTGGAGGTCTTCTTCTGGACGCCGAGGAGGTCTGGTGTCATGGTTCGGGCCGGACTGGCCACTGAAACCGCACCTCTTCCTGCGCCCTTGTCCCCGCTTACAGCATGGGGGCAAATCCAGCCCCCACCGGAGCCTGTGCTGCAGGTAGAGAGCAGCAGTATCAGGTGCGGCTCTATGGAAATGCAAGAAAGACCCTTATTTACTGTATTTACAAAAAATAAGCCGGTGTGCCCCCCGGGGGTGCAGGAGGGGAAGGCTGGGGGCCTGGGAACGCGCTGGCCGGTGGTTGCCCTTCCCAGGTTGCCGTCAGCTGGCTGTTGCCATGGCGTCTGTCTGCTTCCCCTTCCTGCCCGCTCTGGAGAGGAAGGCGCGAGTGGCTGCGTGTTTGTTTTTGAACTACAAGAAAGTTGAGAAAGGGCTCACCTGCGCAGCTGTGCCTGCAGCAGGTTTGGGGCAGTGAACGTCGCCGTCTCCTGCTCAGACCTGTGCCACCCCCCTTGCTCAGGCTGGGCAGCCCATAAATGGGTTTTGGGGGTTTCCTGTACCCCACACCCCTCCTGCTGTGCCCACTCCTCTGTATCCTCTCTCCATAAATATGTGTGTTGCTTATCTTGCCTGGCAAAGCCTGGCAGAGGCTTTGAGAAAGCAAGCATTAAAATGATGCCTCCTTCTACCACAAGTTTAGTCCCACTTAGTCTGCAAGTCAGAAGGATGCAGATCCCCAAGGAGGATCCTCGTCCTCATCTTTGTGTCACCATGAGAAATCGTGCCGCTAAGCTCCTCTTTCGTTTTTTCTCTCTTACTATCTCCTTTTTTTCCCTGCTGCTTTTACACATGCATTATTCTTTGGTCATTAGGAATCACAGCTGGAAAGATTTGTATTTGACTTCCATTGGCCTGCATTTCTCTCTCCAGCGGGGGACACCTTCTGTAACCTCTGTTGCCTTGGGGACTGTGACTTTCTAGTCTTTCTAAGCTAAAGCATATTTTGTGGTAGCACAATATGCCTCCAGCCACCTGGCAGCCAAAACAGCCTTCAGCGATGAGTCAGCAACTGCTCCCGGTGTGCAAGTATTTTTGTTTTCAGTGAATAAATAAAACCCCAACAACTTATTGCTAATACTTGTATTAGTCATTAAAGGAAGAATGATGTTTTTATGTGCACATATGCCATTATTCTTCGTTTGCTATAATAGTGCCATTTATGGCCGTATTTTAATCCCTGTAGTTAAGGTGGGATCAAAACTTGACCCTTAACCATCTGGAAGACATGAAGCAAAGTCAAAAGTTGCCCATGAGATAAAGAGGGTAGACAGGTGTACCCTTCGGTATACGTGATACGAATGTACCAGACCCACATATGACATGTGATGAACATATTCTTTATTTTTTTAAGGATGGATATTGATGGCACACGTGTATCAGATGAAAAAGTGATTCCTATTCATCTGTTAAAAATTTGTGCTCAAGGATTCAAGGAACCATGTCAGAGGAACAGCATTTTCTTTAAGGTGTATTACCTGTACTGATCTTCCCTTGGTCACCCCATGCCAGGGCTTGGTAGAAGTGAAAAGCTTTTGACACCTGAGATGCTCTTTGTCAGATACATAGCTGTATACTTACAGTGTGAAACATGCATTAGGAATATTATGGGGAGGGAATAAACATTGGGTCAATCCTGTCCTTCTTTCATTTGCTTCCAGTAAAAGTCTTGCTGTTTTTTTGGCGTTTGTTTACCAGTATTCTGGCTTTTAGTTCAGTACAGTTCATGGAATAGGCTTCACTAATGTACTGTTGCTGCAGAGGACAGTTTTCCTGTAAAATGGCCTTTCCTTGTGACTCATTGAAGCATTTATGCTAACGCCTCAGACAGACAGTCTCTTAAGGATATCCCCTTTAAAAAGCAGCAGCTGCAATAGGAAATGGTTTTATGTGTTTCCAGCTTTATGTTGACTTACTGTATTCACAAGTCTAGTCTTCTTTAGTTACAGTTAGTGTAGAGGGCAAAAGAGGCTTCTTGCCATCTTGGGAAAAGAGCTTCAAAATGTTAATTGTGTTGCTACTGCATGGAGGTGGCAAAGTGCTCATCCTTGATACTTTTGTGCAGTAGCGACTCCGAGGATTGCATTGTTTTGGTGAGGGACAAATGGGCATAGTGAAGCTTAGGAAAGTTACAAACCTGTGCCGCAATAGTTATGAGCCTTAGAAGACTGTAAAAATTGACCTGAAATCTTAAGGTCACATCTTAAAAAAATTTATGCCAAATTCACATGGAGTCACTCACCTGGGTTTTCTGTCCTTCCTGGCAGCTAAATTATACCACACCAAAAAACCCTCAGTCATGAAATATTTGAGTATTTTGGTCTCGGCAGAGGCGTATCTAGGGGAAACCTACTGAAACTTGTGAAAAGGACATTTTTTAGGCTGGGACAGTCCTTTCCATAAATTGTTTACTGCAAAGCATATCTGCCATTTCCATTCTGTGGCTCTTGTCCCACGGTGAATTAGTAGCCCAGAAAGTGGATCAGCCCAGAAATTAAGCCATAACTCTGTAAACCCCATTAGCTAGGCTTGCCCTGAAGGAGCCAGTCAACTCGCTCCTCTTCTCAGGTCGTCTTTCTGTTGTGCTGGCACAAGCACCAGCTTGTCTACCTGATGCCATGGATCAGATAGGTTAGGATGACCTGATCAATACTAAAGGCAACTTCTTTGCCAGATTAGTTCTGGCCTTGATCATTGTCCTGCTCTAGCTCACTTTCCTGCAGTAGTGTGAGGAGAGGACGGTGTGAGCGGGCTGCTTCAGTACACAAGCCAGGGAATGTGTGTGTGGGACTACACCACTGTGGAAGGAAATGCTGGCTGAATACGGACCCAGGGAAATGCAAGTCCTAGGTCTAGGAATAAAACCTGGAAAGCTGCCCTCAGCCTAGCGCTCTATTTTTTCACTTCAAAACAAAATTAATGGTGTCAATGGCCTTCATGAAGTGATTTGAGATCTTATGCTTCTTATAACGACAGGACACAAGGGTAAAGTAATTCCTATTCTCTTCTTGAATGGAAATCTTCTTGGGTGTCTCAGGCAAATGTCTCAGTGGGAAACATTTTTAACGGGACGACATAAATGCTGTACCAAAAAAGTGGCTTCAATAGGCAGTGAAATAAACACAATAGAATATAAACAAAAAACAGTGTTAAGAGTTTTTCTTAGTATTTGTGATACCACATCCCACTGGTTCTCTTGCAGGTCTGCAGCCCTTCTGAAGGTAGAGCTTATTTATTAAACCTCTTATTTACCAAATAAAACCAAACCTCAATACCTTCCTCAAAAAGCTCCCTCCCACTTCAAAGAAAAGGGAGGAGGATGAGCTTGATCCTTCCACTGCTTTTCCCTGAACGTGGCTGCCTTTACCTATCGCTGCAAAGAACAAGTAATCCTTTTCTTCTGAGGTGACATGTGAAACTTAAGGAGGCAGCAGAATATTTAGAAACCTGTTATGGTGTTTGAGAAGTCTAAATCGGACTCCTACATGAAGCAGGACATTAATACAGTGATTCTTATGTGTTTGTCCTCCTGACAGTGTGGAATAGTTGAAATTGCACGTGCCAGATCAGCACACCTCCTCTTGTCTGCCCCCAAATTAACCTGCTTGATAAAATTTCATGCAAGTTTCCATTAAAGAGGGTCCAGCTGTGAAGCTGAGATATATTTCAAGTTTAGGATTTTGATACCAATTTTTACACATCCTATTGCATTTTCCATACTAAGTTTCTATAAGACATTTCTTTACCCTCTTGACTGCCAGTAGAATAAAATAACCTGCCAAAGCAGATTGTCTTCTGAGCATTTATAGTTTGTCCACTGTGCTCTCCTAGCATAGTTCCCTACTTGTGGAAACTGCAGAAGGTGGCATTGTGCTCATGTGCCACTTCATTGACATGCTACCCGAAGGTCTCTGTTTAAGGAGCAGTCCACTTAAGCTGTAATAGCTTGATAAAAACATGGACATTGTGGTTCCACACACGTGTTTGATCAGGAAGGACAAGCCCGGTCAAACTGAGAGGCGAATAACAAAACAAAAAGCATCTTGCTCTATGAGACCAAATTATGTGCTTGTAACCCAGCCCTAGGGGATAGTTTAGAAAAGATTGTTTTCACCTGTAAACCTAGCAGTGCCTGGATCAGTATGGGCTGAACCCAGGGCTGGTTACTTTGAAATAAATTATATAAGGCTCTAGAGTCACTGGCTGTGGGTTATGCTCCAAACACAATGGTGTTGAAATGTGTGATGGGATCTATGTGAACTTTTCTAAATCCAGGAGACAACTGTTAAGTCTTGAGGGTAAGATGAATGACCCACTGCTCAGATGCGAGATGAACGCACGTTTTCTGAAGCATGTTTTGTGTGTACTTGTGATTCAAATGGCACAAATCTACTCATGATGAAATACAAACATAATTTAATGACTGTCTGGGAGGGCTTTGAAGAGCTGTCTAATGACACATCTCCAATACACCAACTCTGGTTGCAACTCTCTCTTATTTGTGATTATGTAAAGAATGCCTTGCAACCGTGTTGTTCTGCCCTGTTGGGCTAATCTGAGTTGAAACATCTTGTTCATATAATGTGCTCCAGTGCTCTTTTATGAACTCCTGTGTACTGAGGCAAAGTTGTTGGAAGCCAGTCTTCTGTTTCCTCGTCTGCTGGGGATTGGGGGGAGGCAGGGGGGGATTGGGGCTGGTTTGTTTTGTTTTCCAGAAATGATCAGTCCTGCTTAGCAAATATGGAATTCTGGATGAGAAAACAAAGACTGACTTCTAATAGAGGGTCGGTTATTGAGGTGAAATAGTATCCCAGGCTGGGCAATGTAAAGAGAAACCCACCTGTTTGTATGAGATGCCATTAAAGTGAGGGAAGGTGGGGGTATAATCGGAGCCACTTTTGCAGGGGTGATTACATATAACAAAAGAAGGAACAGTGTCCCTGCCCCAAAGCTGCATTATGTAGTCTGGTGTCCCCCTGAAACTCAACTCCCATGTTTCTTCCTTGACAATGGGACCTGAAATAACCTCTTGGTTTTGGTTTTTTGTGTGTTTTCAAGTATGTTCTTGCTTAAGGTTTAATTGGCTCCAGTCAGTAGGAAAGGGCTCCAAGGCTGATTATTTATGGCTTACTGTCAAAAGTGGCTATAAAAAGGGCAGTATTATCTTGGAGATGCTGGGAAGGAAAATGTGGTGGGGGGAGGGTGGGGGAGTGTGTGTGTGCACGAATGTGTTTTCTTGTACTAGATGAAATCAGAGTTTTGCTGTCTCAGCAGTGTGGTTTAAATTGAAGATTAACCCTTTGACCTTCACGGTGTCAAATCACTTACAGATGGATCACCAGTTATATTTTTTTCTTTTTTTTTACTTTTGGGGTGAAGGGGGGCCTTTTTTTAAAAAAAAAAAAAAAAAGGTTGTTTGTTCATGCAGCTGGGGCTTTTGAAAGGCTCAGAAGCCAATCTGATTAAAAACAGCACTTGGCTAAACTCTGCAAAATCCTACAAGCAAAAAAAAAAGTTTAATCCTCTTGTGCACAATGCATAAAGGGTCTGCTCTTTTCTTTTTGTAATGTTAGAGCTACAATTATTTCTGGAGAACTTATCATTTCCCTCTCTCCCCTCATCCCTCGCTGCACCCCCTTGTTATGCTGATGGGATTAAAGTATCTGCTCTTGAAAAGTGTAACTGAGTTGTTATTGGAAAAGAGAAGTGGTATGTTGCAATTTTAGAAATATAAATAACCTTGCTTCAACTGTTCTCCTCTACAGCATCAGCAGAACAGAAATCAAGTGTGGTGGCAGCTTTTTCTCTTCCTACACAACTTGGCCTTAAACGCGGAGGCGAACAGGAACCACACTGGGCAGAGGTGAGCTTCGCCCGCCTGTTTCAGGCCGCATCCAGTCTGCAGGGAGCACTGAACAAACACTGGTTCGGGGGCGAGACATTGCACACCGCCGGCCGGATGTGAGGACTCTGAATTTCTGTTACTCGTCTTCAAGTTTGGGGGTTTTTACGGACTCTTCTTTGCCGCTGCCTGCCTCACGAGGCGGGGAGCTCTTGTCCAACACTGTCGAAGGAAAGCCAGAATGTGGGTGTGTTTGGTAAAGCTTGCTGCTGGTTTCCCGTGCCGGTGACCTCTGTGCAAGGGAGGCAGGTATTAAACTAACGCCTTCCTCTGCCCTGTGTGTTAGTCAGTGATAGAGTGCAGGAGTGTCATTTTGGCTGCTCCTTAAAAAGGATGTCTGGGATTGATGAGTCTAAACATATTTGGGTATCTTCCAGAGCAGAGATGCTTGATTCCTCCAGAAAGAAAGTTCTTCTTAGCAATGAAAACGTTCAAGTAGCTTATATCCATCAGGTTACTTGTTTTCTGCATGGGTTACTGTTTATTTCCTCGCACCCTGTGTGAGAGAAAATCACAAAGAAATCTGATCTCTGCAATCTTTCCGTTGGGTACCAGTTGCAGCTCTCTTACATGAAGTTGCTCTTTGTCATTGCCATCAATAGACAAAATCATTTCAGCAGAACAGTCTTAAAATTAAACCTTCTTGGGGTTGCTGGTGGCTATTCGTTTCTGCCACTGTTTGCTTCCAGTTCAGTGTTCACAGTGCCCGTGAGCCAGCATGAAGCCAAAAACCATGGATTAAGACACAAGCGTCATTCTTCTAGAATGCTAATGTATATGTTTTTATTAGTTTTGTGATGGGTGTTTATTTTGTTTTGTTTTTCTCTTACTATAATGTGGTTGGTCAGGAAGGCTTAGGTCCCAGGCATCCGATAGCTTTGCTTCAGGATTTGACAGGGAAATTGATTAGCAACTAGTCTGACACGTACACTGTACAAGCAGTCTGTCCGTTACTCTAGTACGTTATGTTTGGAGACTGCTGTAAGTATATATTGACTAGCAGCAGTAATATTACTTCAAGGGAGATCAGTTCCCGGTTTGTATGCACTCAGAAGTTTGTCCATATGACTGACTCTATTGGACCAGCACAGGGGAATCACCCTACCAAAAGGAAGTCGCCTTAAATATCAATGGCTACTTCTCTGTAGCCTTAAATATCGTTAGATTGCAAACCCAGTTACAACTAGGGTAAAACACGAACAGAAAAGCAATACAGACTTTATTTTCTTCAGACCATTTCCCTATTGCCATTGCACCTTGTTCTGTCAGCCAGCGTGAGGAAGAGCTGTCCAGAGAATTGGTCTTCGTCCTGTTACAAACATTGACTTCAGGTGTTGAGGAATTTGGAGTTATTCTGCTCTTGGTCCACTCTGAAAAACAAGCATTACTGTACAGGAAGAGTAGTTTACTTGCACATACGCTTTCTTCTCCACCCTTCTCTGCATATCCTTCTCTAATTCGTGCTTTCTCTGGTATTTGTATAATCTCATCATTGCACTGTAATGTCTGGTAACAATTTGCTGAACACAGTTAAATTTGGACTTTCTCCCTCTCTCCCAGCCCTATTCTCTTGATTTGCACCCTGCTCTACTGTGACAAAATGTGCTTTAGCTCCCTGAAAGAGGTCCCCAAGCCTTTTTCACTTTCATATATTCACAGTCACTCTCTTTCAACATAAGGAGAGTTTACGAGAGAAAAGCTTTTTTTCCTCCTCTTATGTTATTTTCCTAGCTAGAGCTAGAGTAATATGTTTGTCCATGATGGTTAATAATTCATATAAATGAATCTCAAGTAATATTTTGGGGGGTGGGTTTTATGGAGAGGGAGGGTGGGAGGGTTTTTTTAGGAGGGGGGATTGTTTTGCTTTTGTGTTGTTTCTTTAAGCATGTGCACTACAGAGTTACCCAGAGGGATGCCAGTGGTGGCTGCTGCTGGCTGTGCTGCAGGTGTACGGGAAGCCACTCTCTGCCCGTGTTGGCAGAGGTGAGGCATTCCATGCCTTGCTTTGCGCGGTCTGCTTGGAGGACGCCCTGGTCATTGGAGGATGAAGACTTAAATGGGGGGAAGGAGGGAAACCTGAGGGGTAGTGCAAGCAAAGAGTGAACTGAGGACCCCTGAGAAGCTGGATGTTAAGGAGAAGACTCTTAAGTAAGAAGCTCTTAAAAGAGGCAGGAGTGGAAGTGTGGAGGCTTGGGAAGCAATGCAGCAATGCTGCCTGCCCGCACGGCGTGCACTAGGATGTGACGCTTGCATTTTCCCACCATCAGGAGCATTCAAAGCTACATCATAATATCGCTGCAAACTACAAAAAATTCAGCAAGTGCATCTGACCCTTAAAAACCATCATGGACTTTCCCCTTCCCCTCTGCCTTGACTTGACTGCCAAGCAGGCCAATAAGGCCTGTTCTCTGGATGGAAAGATAGGTCTGGTACTGGCGCTTTCTGGTGTTGCCACCCAACCAGTTTAACCAATCAGGGTATGACTCTTCTTAACATGGAGAAACAAGTACCTGAAACCGTTCCTCAGTCAGGCTGCCTGCCTCAATAGAGTCATTTGGCTCAGGGAAAGACACATCTTTGCCAGTCTGTATTTCCCGCTATAACAACAGACTTATCAAAATTGGTCATGCCAGGGTCTCAAGTTAAAATCTCCTTGAACAACAATACTTCATTGGAGACGTAGAGCTAATGCTAGACAAAGGCCGACTTCCTGCAATATGTGTGTTGATTACTGGTGCCAGAGATTTACAACCACTGATAATATATTTTAATTATATTCCATATCTGCATATCTTGGAGAAAGGAAATACGCTCTGTCAACCCAAAAGTCTTATTTTGCTTCGTATAGATTTGGAGGGGCAGGCTGGTTATTCACTTAGGGAAAAGCAGCTACTTCATACTTACAGTCTCACCTACTTGAGGAAATGGTGGGAAGATTTCACATTTTTGTCAACAAATACACAGATGCACAGCACCCATGTATTTGTCACCCATTCCATGTTAGTAAGGCTCCTATAGCATGCACTGAGGAGATCTTCCCTGCAGAGTGGCTATTGCAGTGTGACCATGGACATATGTCAATTGCTTGAGGAATCCAAAACAATTGGATTGTTTCCTGTTCCTAGGAACATGGTTTAAGTCCTGGTGAAGGAGCATGCTCGGGTTTTTAGATATTAGTTTTTCTTGGTGAAAGGAATGGGACACTTTCTCTCTGTGTTGTAAAACTACAGTCTAACAATTTAGAAAGAACAGTCGGATCTTTCTCCTAAAACAAATTCCTGGTTTTAATGAGCAGTTCTTAAGAAGAGCTCGAGCTGCTGCTAATGGTACCAGCAGCCTTGAAGTATCTTACTTGCCTTCCCCAGATCTCCAAAATGGCTTCAGACCTCAGCTCTCTTTCCTTGGGGGTCAGAGTTCTTCCTATCCCTTCCCAACTTCCCACCCTTTCAAATATCTTGTAACCTTCCCATCCTTGGATCCAGTAAGCCTGGTGCTAATAGGGAATAGTTAATTTTACTTTTGTTTCCTGCAGTTCTTGAAAGCTGAGCCAGTAATCACAAAGTGACTGCCCAGGGATAGCTGCAAACTGCCGTAAATAGGATACAGCAAAGGCAGGGGAGAGGTGGAATGTGCATGGAAAGGGTTGCCATTGGGTCTGTGTGTGGGACTGCAGCCTTCTCCCAAGGTGCTGATAATCCCTGGTAGCACTGGATTCCTGCATAACTGATCATGTATCTCAGTTTAAATAGTTCGTTGTTACTAAATGTTTGTTGGCTAAACTCTTGTTAGAGTGAGTCTTGAAAGAAACTTCCTTATCAGCCTTTGGGTTGGAGCTGTGTATCAACAAGGGAATAGAGGCAAGGAAACCAGTCCTTCTTGATGTAGAAAGGGTGATTGCAAAGAAATCTTTCTTTCTACTGGCCGTTTACTTTGTCCCCTCAAACCCGGATTAAAGGTGTAGGCGATGTGTGCATGTGAGCTTACTACAGTCCTGGAGTGGCTCCATGGCAGTCACTGGAGCTGTACCCAAGGCTGAACTTCATTCCGTGTGGGCCTTGGCACTCTTCGGGGAAATGGTAGATTCTGCTCATTAGTATACTAGGGAGAAGGGTTGGGCTTTTTTTTAAGAAAAAGCAAAATTACTTGGGGCAGTTGTTGCAATGTGACCCCATCAACTCCACAATGAATTTCACCCTTCCGCTGCTGGTCCTGACCCATATGTCTGCTGAAGCTGTGGGAATGGTGAGACTGTGATATGCTGAATGGTGTGCTATTGAGGGTATTTTTAAAGGGAAAAATAGCATATGTGCTAGGATCAAACAAGAATCCAGATATGTGGAGGTCTTGCCTTGTTTTACCAGCAATATTTACTGCAGGATTACAAGTAAAAGGCCCATGGGATGTCTGTTCATATTCATGGGAGCTTTGCACGTGGACCAAGCACTATCGAGTATTAGCATAATCTGACAACAAAGATTTTTAATAATGTCCTTCAAAAGTCTGTCTTTCAAACTGGCATTTGTGATCATTTGCAAAAATGCCTACCTGTTGCCTTTGATTGTTTTAGCAAGAAGAAATACCTCAAGGAATTGATAAAAGATCCTAGGACAATCTTTTACAGTTCCTAAAGACTTCAGTGGTCTCTGTTTCTTTGGTTTGCATGTGTTCACGCAGGTGTTACACAGCTCGGTTCTTCTCCACCAGGAAAAGCAGAAAAGACCAAACACATCAAATGCACTGGAATGTAATTGTGTGTGTGTGCGCGTGTGTGTGTGTGTGCGCGCCTGTGTGTTCTTAAACTGAATGCAGTCTGACATCCCTTACCCCTTCTTTCTTCCACGTGCCTCACCTTCCCCCTTAGCCACAGAAAGGAGGGTCTCTTCCTGCGAATCCCATGCTGGAAGTTGGTTTCTGGGAAGCGAAACCTTATGTCTGTGGGCTGTTTTTTAAAGCCATGTTTCAGTTCTGTCTTCAGACTCTTTGCTGCCTTTGGGGAATGGAGGGGTGGGAAGGGTAGATTCTTAAACTGTTTTTAAAATCTATTATGGAAATTTTGCATGTACAAAGTTATTCTTAAATCTAAAGGAGTCTCCCTGATTTGTGGACACAGCTCCAGGAGAGCATCGTCACAGATTCCTCAGCTCTGGTTTACATCAGACTATTCTGAAAGGAAAATTTGATGACAAAAGGGGGAGAGAGTGGTGTGATGGAAAGACGACATTGTCAGTATCTCCTTAAATAAATTACAGAAATTAGGCTTGTAAAAAGGAAATTGCAAAACAGCCCAAGGAATTTGTATGTCTGTTTCCAATGGGTGCATTTGAAAATTCTGCCACTAAATTTGAGTTCGGGTATCTAGACTGTTGGGGGTTTTTTTTGGTAAATATAATCATGTATCTCTTCTTCTGTTCTCTTCAATGGTATGTAGTACAGTCTCCCACATTTCCAAGTAAAATTCAGTGATGACAGTACTGTGATATGTGGATTCACATTTCCCTCCTCCCTTCCTGCATGACTTTTCTACTTTGGTGGGATAGTTTTTTGTTTGTTTGTTTTTTTTTGTCCTTTTTAAAACTTCAGAGTCCTTCATCTGGAAAACAAAAAGAGTGAGGTGAGCTAGAGTTTGCAATGTACTTAATAAACTGTCCCTCAGTGGAGGGTTTCCCCATGAGTTCTGATATTCACCAGAATATGATACTGTCCTGCTGCAGAAGTAAACCCGATGCTCTCCTGTGAGATTTCTGTCTGGATTAGTCTTGAAGTGCACACACCTTCTTTGCCATGGACTGAGACCCAGTGAGAATGTAGCATTTTGTTTATCCTGGTTGTGTGCCTCCAGGACTCCTGCCTGTACCAATGGTGACTGGGCAGAGCTCCTTTTTTTTTGTATCTGTGCAGTATATTTGCTTTGTGCTTTCTTTCTTTGGTGCTTTTTAATACTTTAATACTTGGATTTTTTTTCTAATAACTGGTACAATTTTTAATAAAATTGTTAAATTCTTTGTCTGTGTTCTTTGTTTTATTTTTTAAGGGATGGAGGGCATTTACACAGCTGGCCTGTTCTGGAGTTACCCAAATCAGTGATGCAATTTCTGTTGTTCAACTTTGAAAATAACTGGCAGATCCTTTTATGTGCACCCTAATACCAGGCCTTACAACAAAGACAAGATTTTCTTTCCAGATTGGACTGCTCTCCTTGGGCATAATTTAATTTATGAAATAGTCTTCCAAGGAGGTATATACCCCTGCTTGGATAGAGAACTGCTGCTACTTGGAGCTGCACGGTTAACTTGCTGCTTCAAATCAGGAAGTTCTGTTAAGATGTATGTGGGATGCATCCTCCAAATTTGCAAAATGTCACCTTTGATTGATGGCTGCTTACCTACTGCCTATGCAAGCATCTTCAAAGGCATCCGGGCCTTAAGGATACAGACTCATTGCTTGGTAATTCTACCAGGGAAATACGGTTCTCACTGGTCTTCTGACATAAAGGCAGCAGAGGACGGTGGCTGTGCCTTTCAGAGGACTTGTAAAGTGGTGATGACTCCTCAAATACAGACATGAAAACATCTTGCCCATCCCAAGCAACAGCAAGACACATTTTGGTAGTCATCGGGCCTGTCCTTAAGTTTTACTCTGTTCCTGTAGGGGAAATCGACCTCCATTAAGTAACAATAGTTAACATGGCTGGAGCAGAAGTGGCGATATGCATATCACAAATTATTTATAATATAACTGGTCAAATTCCTTCAACCACACATTCCTCCTCCAGTGTGATGCTGCTCATACAGTGTTCATGGGAGGCTTTAGGGAACCCAGTTAACAATCCTACCCGATGTTAAGTTGCCTCGACTGGTGTGTGCATGTTACAAAAGGGCCTTTCATTCCAAGAACACATGATGTGTGTGGTATGAAAAGCCACATGTGCATCTAAGACCACAGGGGGAAAAAGACAGTTTTTCTTTTCATTGTATTAGATCTAGTGAGAAGTGTGTCCCCTGTCCAGCCTCATGTGACTGTGAAAGAGCCTGTTGTAACGCACTGATACAAGGGGACAGAAGTGAGATTGACTTAGATGGGAGGGTTGGCTCTGAATTTCCTCATTTTCATGTAGTTAAATTCTCACTGTTAATTAAATTCTCACTCTTACAAGCTTTAATAATTCTTTAATAACTCATGTATCAAAGGAAAGAATGGCTTTTAAAAATGAATGGTTTGTAATACTACCCCAGAAGCATTTGCCAAAGCAGCAGGATGCGTTGCACCTTGCTCAAAGCAAAGGCAAGTGCAGAGATGTATGGACGGCCTCCCTTCCTCCCAGATCTGAATTAATCTTGGCTCTTTGGTTTGGCTCTGTTATGACCTGCTGTCTGTCACCTGGCCACAGCAAAGTAGACTCTGGGTGCATGGAAATATTGACAGGAGTAGGCATCACAACCAAACAGTACAGGCTGGAACATTCCTATTACAACGAACATTAATACATTATTTTTTCTGTAGTTTGAAAGAAAACTGGATATCCCAGAATATCTTCAGAAGAGCTTTCTGCTTAAAATGCTGCACACCAACAGGGCACTTTCAATCTATTTCCAGCCATGGCTGCTTTCATGGCAATCACAACAAGTCCCTCACTTTCTGTACTAACATGACTAGCACTTTAAGGGAAAATGAGTTTCGTTATTAAGTTCCTCACGGTATGTTGTAGGGACAAGGTAAAAAGTTTAAGTAGGATTACTGCTTCAAGGAAAAAATGTTTATCAAGTAGTGCTCAGCCTGTCTCGTTAAAAATAATAAAGCACTCTAAGGACGAGAAAGTTCTTTGGTTGCGCAAGCTACTGCACAAAGCACTCTATTTTCATGGCTCTGACTGCTGAAGTTTAGAAGCCACTATAGTATATGGATTGAGGAATATTTTTCATGCACTCATAACATTGTTTTACAGTGCAGTAAACGTGCCGGTCCTTAGTCTCTGCAGTGCACATGCAGACTTGGAAGCAGCTCTAGTACCCAGCTTTCTCCTTGTGCTCTCATACCTGAGTAATTCAGAAATAATCCAGCCACATTTCCTCCTTTTGCCCCCCCTCCTCTCCCTCTTTCTGTTTATGGAGAGATGGGGTTTGGGAAGGAAGAAGTGTCCTGAAAGCAATTTTTGGGAGATTGTTGTTAAAATGCAAGAGCTGCAGTTGCTTCATTGTGCATATCACTAGTTCCCGTTGAAACGCTTGAACTGAAAGAAACCCGTTTCCAACAGTAATCTAACACAGAGCGGATGATAATTTCTGGCAGCGAGTTGTCTTCCACCTGACATGATGCGTGGTACCCTGACACACGTACAGAGTCCGGCAACAAACCACCAGGCGTGACACGCTGACGTCAGTATTCATATTCCCCTCTATAAGTCCTTTAAATCTTGATTTCTCTTAAATGAATTATGTTCTCTGTAACGTTCATAATGGACTCTTTTCTTTCTCCATTAAAGTCTGTGTCAGCATTCTCCTTCTCTGTGTTTTGCCTCAGGGCTCTTGATGTATACAAAGGCTCCTCTGTTTTCTGCTCTTAGTCACACGCTTTCACTCTTAACCTCAGCGCTATAAACTAAACATCCACCCACCATGGCTGGAGATGACCCTGTTTACGTCTGCTGCTCAAATCACGACAGCACCAGTCATGAAACTATGTTTTCATGGAGACAGTTAGCTCTTAATAAGAGGACAATGAGGCTTGACTTTTTACAACACTATGAGTTTTTGCAAAAATGTCAACAAAAATAAATAGCCAGGAAAAGTTAATGGAGTCTGTAAAGAAATGGCTTGTTTAAATCATTGTACTTCACCACCTTTTTAAATTACTGTAGATGATTTGTTGTAGCAGTCCACTGTGGTACTGGGATGTGCCAACTCAGTCCAAGACAGCAAGGGCACAGGTAGGGGACTGGGGCTTAAGTTAATGTTTCAGCACAGGTCATGGTGATCAGCCTGGAACATAACTCTTTGCTACGCCACCAGCAGATGTCCAACAGCAGAGTCACCCACACCTCTGAGAAATTCCCATTTTTAGATGCCTTTGCTATCAGTCTTACTGCCACAACTGCTCAGCCAGAGGCTGATTGAAAAGATGGCTCTTCCTAAGGAGACCACCAGCCCGTAGGAAGCAGGGTGAGCAGCGACGGGCTTGGGAAAATGAGGGAAAGGGGCAGGAACACTGTTAACAACTCACAGTGTGGGACAACTTCTTTTGTTGGCAGTTGAAACAGGCTGCTAAGCTGGAGCCAGGTTTATTTCTCTGCAAGCATGGCCAGCTGAAGAGTGTGCCGGGAGGGAGGTGCATTTCTCCATGTGAGGCTGCTGCTCTCCTGGTCAGGCGCCGTTGGAGGGAGAGCATCCCTGGAGGACCAGCCTGTTGCTCTGACCCCCTGCCTCACCCACGGTCACCTGCTGTGCTCCCCCTTCCTTTTCATCATATGGCAAGAAGTTGCTGAGATGCTGATTTCAGTGTCTTGCCAACAAGTCTTCCCCGAGACCTTGCCCATCGTGCCCAGTGCCGGGGCAGCAGCCTGCCGGCGTTCCTCGCACCGCTCTCCAGCACACAGGGAAGCGCGGGGCCCTGCAGCCAGCAGCCAGCTCACTCGGTCCCCCCGGTGCTCCTACACAGCCCTCCTCCGACAGGACGGGGTCGCAGAGCTCATTTTGCCTGTCAGTGCAAACACGCTCCCCATAGAATATTTCCTGGCACTTTCATTAGTCTAATTTTAAATATCCCAAGTGAATGCCTTTCCACTATTTCCCTTGGGAGGCTGCTGTACCTACTAATAAATCTCACTGACAAAAGGTTTTCCCCTATATCCATCCTAACTTCCTCCTCTCTTAATTATATTCCAATACCCTAGTTGTGTGTCCTTGTGTCACTTTGCAAGGAAACCTTACCAAAGTCATTTCTATAACTAATGCACCCCAGAGCTCACTCAACTCCTTCACAAAAGCTCCTGCTGAATTCAGTGTACTTGCAACTGGCTTCTGGGGAAAGATCTGCCTTCCATCACGCTGCAAGGCTATATCCCTGGAGCCAGCATGGTGTGGCAAACCACAGCAAGGCTTGGTTAGTGTTGCCACAGAGCCCTTTTGCTTCTGCCCTCATCCCCTTTCTGCCTGGGACCACCAAAGACTTCAGTGAGGGTCCAAGAATGGAAAACAAGATATTTTTCAGGCTTTTGGAGGTGCCCAGCACCCCTACCTGCTGGCACTAGCTCCCCCAGAGGGGCTGGTAGCCTGTGGGATGTGAGGCCAAAGCTCCAGCAGGATGGTTTGGTACATATATCCTGGGAGCAGCTCACCTGGGAGCAGCAACCTCACTCCACCGCCCGAGTACCACTGGTCTGGCAGCCACGGCTGTGGTGTCCCTGCGTGGCAATATCCCTGCCTGGGGTTACACTACTAACAACAACATGACATTTGTTGCTGCAAAGCCAGATGTAGTAAAGCATTTCCCTTAATTTCCTTCCCTTTACAATTGTGAGTCATGCTTCCTGGGAGCAGATAACTGGCGAAACCAAACAGTGCCTCGAGTTGTGCCCAAACATGAACAAATACTTAATTAATCAGGGGTTTATCAGAAAAAGAAATGTTTAGTGACGTAAGCGATTATTTGGAGTTGACATTATGTGTTCTTTATGCCTCCACCTGAACTAAGCACTTCTCCTGCAGGTGGCCTCACCCACAGAGACAAACCCATCCTCACTCCCACTATAGTAGTTCACTTTCCCTTTTGGAAAAGAAGAACCAAAGCAGAGCACCTGGCTTTGCACCAAACGCCCGTGAAGTTGCCTTGGGTGAGTCTCCCCTGCTGGAGGAGGTTCACCACAGCCCGTATCTACAGCAGGTTTCTCCTTGTCGTGGTAGATATGGCTTCCAATTCCTGATATCTCACTGTGTTGTGATCTTTAGTTAAAGGTGCTTAGAGTCCGGCAACCAATTTGGCACTTTATCAGAGTGAATAAACTCTCCTTATTTCCTTTGTGCCTCAGTGATCCTCCCAGCTGTCTCCCCACTGAGGACACCAGCCTGAGTGGCCTCCACTCCCAGACATCTACTGCTTCTTAGGTTGCTTGAGGGGCAGGTCAGGTGCCTGGTTTGGGATGGTGGAGCTGATGGAGGGGCTAGGCACGCAAAAGTTGGCTGTTGCAGAGTTCAGAGTTAGGATGTTAACTTCCCTTTGTCTTTGTGCTTCTACTTACTCATCACCGTGTGAAATAGGGCAGTGCATTTTGTTAATCTCAGAATAGACACAGTTCTATAATGGGACATTACTTCTGTGCACTTCTTTGTCTGCGATAAGATATGGTTTCTAATGTCTCTTTTTTTTTTTTTTTTTGAGTTGGTACTTGTCCAGAGCACTTCTTCATCTTGCCAACTAGTGATTAATTGGCTGTACTGAAAGGTTCAACACTTTTCTGTACGTTTACCAGAGGAGGTAGAGGAATGTGTGCTCTATATAGAGTAAAAGCATGCCCTAAGTGGGTTTAAAATCGGGTCATCACTTGCTCATTTTAGAATTTGTGCCCTTAAAACACATAAGGAGGGGTGCCCTACCTTTTTGGTACCATTTTTTAAGATGTAATGATGAGTGGGAATTTCAGTGAAAAGTTCAGAAAGTTCTGTTTATCTTCAGGTAAACAGTACAGACGACTCAAGCACAAACCTCCTTGTCCTACTCCAGTGTTGTCAGCTGTCATAAAGTATCTGGTCTTGTTCTTGCTGCCGGAATTTCCATGATGATGATACAAATTTTTACCTCCTGACAGCTCAGGGGGAAAAAAATTATTGAAAGGGATTGGCCTAGGCAGAGCCTTGTCAGCTGTAGTTTCAGTTACAGTACCTATGCTGATCGAGGTGTCTTTCAGCATGCTGAGCTATATATTAAGGCTTTGGAGGGTTAACGGTCCACTTCATAGCTAGGAGACTCAAGAACACTTTGAGCAAAGCTTGGAACAAGACCCAGCCCTCTGATTCACAGAACTACATGTCAGCTACTTGCTACATAGCCTTTTAAAAGGAAATCCCAAATTAGGACCTTCTACAATTCTTGTTGCCACCCTTCTGCAAGAGAAGTTTGTGAAGCAATTTGACCTTGGTCCTACTTCTGTGTTAGCATCTTATTCATTAGCCCTAAGGTTGGAAATTCATGCTCTTGCAACCAGACATCCATGGTTCACATCTTGCAGATGACCCAAACATGGGTGTGTTTCAGCTGGCCATGATGCTTGTAACCACTAGACCACAATCTTCTCTCAGAGCCAAGAACAGCAGGAAGATTTCTGATGTTCAACTTTCAACAAAGTTGTCTCACTTGGAATCTTGGCAATGTTAGTAAACTGACAGGGACCCTAGGAGTGGGCAGGTAGAATTGGAAATGGAAAGGCAGGACAAAGAAGAAAAAGAATTTTTTAAGGCATTTACTAATCTTGGTTTTTAGTGTAGAGTTTTTTTGGGGGTTTGTTTTAGTTGGGTGGTTTTTTTTTTGAGTCTGACTCACGATTTTTAAATTTGTGGTAGGTTATAGTGTTGCCAAACCTAATATATCTTATCCTTTATCTAATACTGTCTCCAAAGTTTTCATGCTTATTCAGTCCTTGATCTGTCTTTTGGGATGGCTTCTAAGGATACCAACCAGTAGCAGATGTGATACAGGTTTTTTTTGCATTGTGGATATCTCCTGAAAGAATTGTAGCAAAATAACAAAACACCAACAGCTTTTGGAGGTACCAAACACCCTCCAGACAGTCACTACTTACGGTCATTGCCAGCCTAAGTTGATTTGAACAGGGAACTGATAAAGAAGTGCTGTCAAGCCCAGGCAAGTTATGTTTCTGCTTCTCCATCTGAATAATTTCTTGACTGCTTGTTGAATGCTTGAGAGCAAGTTGGGTGCCTTCCAAAACAAAGCAAAGATAGCCTCCCTGTCCCAGAGAGGTTACAGTGCAAACAGAGACTACCCATAGCAATCTTCTCTGAATATGGGAAGCAACGGAGGCAATTGATCATATGGATTGTGTAGCCAGGATCTAAAGATGGATGTGAGGCCATATAAGTTGCTCGTCTGTGTTATTGTCCTGTTGGAGGTCCTCAGTGCATGGCCCTGGTGCCCCAAGGCAAGGGGAGATGAGTCTTAGAGGATGTGCTGGCCAGCCCTGGGGCCAGCCCGGTGGCCTCGCTGCCTGCAACTCCTTACCTGCCCTCCTGCAGGGGACGTGGGGCAGAAAAGAGCATAAGGCTCCCTTGCACGCACTGCTTGCCCCAAGGGCAGGGGGTTTTAGGCAGCCTGAGCCTGGGCTGAATTGAGGCTACCTTGGACACTAGGCACTGTGGGGAGGAACCTGGGAGCACTTCATGTCAGGGACAGAAGGGACGCAGCCCAGGACGGATCACTGAGCCAAGACATGTCCCACTGGTTGCAATATACACATACGTAATGGTTTCAACTGAGCTTAGTAAAAGGATTTGCATGGATATCCCACATGATCCAAGTGACCAAGGTTTAGTTACCAAGCTTTTCAACAGGAAAGGAGGCTTTTGGATCAGAAATTATAATGTTTCAGCATACATAAATTACAGGTTCATCTCTCTATGTACTGACAGTTATAAACAACTCTTTCTTGGCCCTAGGTCAGATGTATGGCTTTAACCATAATTATGTTCTTTGTAGATAACTTATTTTTGTTTTGGGCACCAGAGCTTCTGTAATGGACCTGGACTTTGCATTGTTGTTTGTGTCTCCTGCTCCCTTTTTCTGCCACGACTGCCACCTCCTGCCATCAGCAGCATCTGGGGGCTCAGGACAAGGGACGTGGAGCATGGGTCACCAGGAAGGGGAGGGGTGCTCAGTGAGGAAAAGCTCCGAGTTTTGAGCAGGACCAGTGATGGCAGCCTAGTGAGAAGCCCTGGCGTGGTGGTGAGGGGGGCCTGCCCTGCCTGCCTTCCTGCCTGCTGGAGGAGGAAGCAGTGTTCTTTATCACTCTTGTTTCCCTCTGTCCTGCAGTCAGGTTTTCTGCTTGTTTTTCATTGTGCCCTTCATGTGTTTTCCATCTCTCCAGAAATCACTGGCTTTGTTTAAAATAGACTGGGAGTGGCTGCCAAGACTTTATCCAGAGAGAGAGAGAAAAGCGCACGGACGCCAAGTTCCTATAGAGTTATCAAAAGCTTTCGCTCCCCATCAAGATCTCTGAATATACCAGAGACCTGGTCTTCTCAGGAGGAGCTCTACATAGTCACTGTAGATCTTCCTGCAAGAGCCTCCAAAGCATTTCTGCCCAGGAGGGTGCACCTCAGCTCCCAGTGGTGTCTCCCGAGATCTGCTTGTAAGTGCCCTCACAAGTCTCTTATATACTGGGATTTTGGTCTTTGCAGTGCACTGAATATATACAGAAAAATCACGAAGTTAGAGGGAAATGGCTTAAGGGTATTTGACTCAGAAACATTAAAGGGTACTATGCTCATAAAGTAATAGATTTCATCAGAGCACAGCTTTGTGTTGTAGGCTTATAGCCAAGGAGGATTCACCTTGGGGGCCTTTGCTGGTGTGTTTGCCTTCTCTTTATGCTTTACCACCTTTTTCTAACCCAACCCTAAAGGGATTTCCTGCTTTGTCTGCAAAAGGAGATGCTATTGCTAAGTAATTCCCGGCAGGGAGCTCAGCATCTCCTTCTCTCTGCAACAGTTCATGTCAGCGAGATGATAAGTACATGTAAAATTGAAAACAGGATCAGCTCCTTCATCACCAGAGCAAAAGATAATCCAATGGAAACAAAAAGGAATGTCCTTTGCTTTTAGGTAGAGCAGTTTGATTTACCTCTGGCTTTTGGACCTGTTTTCTAACATTTCTTGGTCAGAAAAGCTTACTGGAAATACATGAGATGGCTAGTGGGGAACAGAAGCAGCTCTTTCCGATATAAAGTAAACAAGCCTGGAGCAGGCTTTATGAGCACCACTCCTCCCACCAGGAGCGACAACACAACAGCTGAAAGCCAGCAGCTCTGAAGTTCCAGTTGCTAGAACAAGCTGTGATGCACATCCAAAAGGCACCAGGAGCAAAGGGGTGTTCCTTGCTCTCTTTGGTTCCAAAGGGGCAGCCAGGTCTCATTTTGACAGGGGCACTCTGCTGTCTCTTGCCAGCTGCTCTTTCACCTCACAGTACAGCGTCAGGGAGGGAAAGCTGTCTGCTCTGAAGGGACCATGTGGTGATGCCAGACTCTTTAATGTTTAAAGGAGGGGGAGAGTTGCAATTTTACACAAAGGGTAAAAATTATGATCTCCTGTTTCTCCTCCTATTGCTCATCTCCCTGCTTCCCTTAAAGGGTGTTCTCTTCTCTGGGCTCTACCACAGGCAATCTTGGTTTGGTGCAGCTGGTTTTGTTACCTTCCTTCTTTTACTTTTCCTAGGAAAATAACATTGTCTTGTCACTATTTTTCCCTGCACGTTGAAAGAGACTGATACAAGCAAAGTCTTCTACAAGTCCTGGCTGCAGGTTGCATTAGCGAAGGCAGAGCAGGTCTTCTGTGAGGCCTGGGGGAGCTGGATGCCAAGGTCCTTCCCAGCTCCACCTCCGGCATGGGTACAGCTTTTTCAGGGAAATGGGGGTGTCTTTGCCTGTGCCTCCCATGTACGTGTGCGTATCCTTACTGTGATTAAGTCTGCAATTATGGTAAGCACACGGAGAACTCAACACACAAACTATGAACTTGTTGTTTTGAAAGTCTGGGCAATAACATCTTGATGACTCACTTTATCTCTGTAAATAATGGCTGGAAAATACTAATTTCTTCATAGTGTTGTGAAGATACAGAATACTTCAGAATGTGTTTTGGGGGAAATTGCTGCTCCTAGTACTATTATAAATTAAATCTTTGGTCATTCACCTCATTCATGGTGTTAATGCTCCCTAAGAAAGGAAAGTTACTTTCATTGCTTTTTTCCTAATACTGTTTTTCTGCCATTTCCTGCATAAGCAGGGAATAGTCATGTCACAAAACATCTTTCTATTTAACCTGATGCATTGAATACCTAATTCAGCACTGAGATAGGTAGGTGGTGATAGGTTCTCCCAGAAAGCTCGGCATCCGTTTCAGGAATTAGCCTTAAGTGTTGATGAGACACACACATTTATATTGGGGAGGGGGGAAGGAAGTTAAGAGACAGAGTAACACAAAAATGCTGGTGCTGAGAAAAAAAAGAGTGAGGTGTAAGAGAGAAGAGATGTGACACCCTGAGTAACCAGCAAGAACAAAGCACAAATTAAGCTTTTGTACAGCAAACAAATTTATAAAAGGCGTCAGACCGGGATGCTGCTTCTTCAGTTCTTTTTGAACTTTTAAACAGTTCTGAAAATGAAGTGAATTAATAGTTTCCAAACCTAGCAGGTAAATTTGCAGCAAGCAGAAACATGAGAATAAAGAGGGTGGTAAAGCAATATTAAAAAAGAAGATTACAGACTGGAAATTGGGCTCAGTGCAAAATCTTTTTTCTGCCTTTTTTTTTTTTTTTTAGTTACTGTAACTATAAGCAAGAAACGCGTGCCAGAGGAAATGAGAATTTAAGAAAATATAGACAGCTTGGCAGGGCCACAAAATGAAAGCTTTAAGGAAAGAAAATTTAGAGAACAGAAGGAAATATTAGTTGGAGAAATGATAGAGGCATAGAAACATCAACTTTTCAAAGAAATAACCTTGCACCCAACTTTTTAACATCAAAGTTCTTTACTGTCTCAAAATGATAAGTTTTGTCATATTGATCCGGGGTGGGGGGGTGGGAATTACGTGCATGCATTTTTTTTAACCTGTTGGGAGAAAAAAAGACATACACAAAGGCAGGGAAAGAGGAAACAGATTCCAGCAATTGAATAGTTAAGCTGTTGGAATAGTTACCAGACACTGTTTCTGTAGGAATGATGAAGCTGAGATTTAGAAGACGTTGAAAGAATTGTGATTCCGAATGGCCAAATACACATTAGTGCCCCCACCTTGACACAAATAAACCACAGCTGCCTGGACAGCATAATTCCCTTTTGGCTTGAAACTGTATATGTTATTTAGAAGGCTCTTTGAGAATAGAAGTAGCCCAGTGAGAGATTCATAAAGAAGCCAGGGATCTAAAGCTGACCCAGCAAATAACTGCTTCTCGCTGCCTGTGCAAGAAAACTGAGGGAGTTGGATCCTCAGCAAAGGTAGCTGGAGATACAGAAAAATAAGCCCCGATCCTTTCCTCTAAGAAGATAACAAAGCAACAGCAGGTGCTCAGAGGCCACTGTGGAAGGCCTGGTGTTGAATCCCTACTAGCGTGAACTCTGCACTGCCATGTTGGCCTTTGGTTGGTTGGTTGTCAGCAAGGTGCGGTATCCTCCTCGTTCTGTAATGTGTAATTTTTAGTCTCTCCAATACATGAAGTCACCAAACCTTCTGACCTGTTTACTCAGTGCTTCCAGAGGCCGTTCGTTTCCAAACATTATCGTGTTACAGGTACTTGGAGTCCCCAGTTCAACCTTTTATAGTAGTTATTTATTACTTTGGTTTGGTCTGTGAATGCTGAAGCAGCAGATCTTTCCTCACCAACCGTGCCACTGCAGAGCTGCACCCTCAGCCTTGCTACCTGCAACACCCTGCTCCTTGTGCAAGAGCTGCTTTGGCAATTCGTTCAGCCAGGCAGTGCTGGGTCCACAACCCCTCAGCCTGCACACACTTCTGCAAACAACATGCTGGCCGCTCATGCAGAACCCACGGAAGGCACCAGATGCGTCACGCCACAGGCAGAGACATCAAATTATCCAGAAGACCAAGGATGGAAAGCACGGCCTGCCTGTGGTTGCCTTTCATGAAACTTCACCCAAGGTTCTTACGGAGCGTACTCAGGAAAAAAAAAGGGGAAGTGGTAAGAGCTTGGTGGCATGATGGGACTTTTGGATTGCTTTATGCTCGTTCCCACAGTATACCAGCTTCCAATCATTGATGTAGAAGTGAAAGGCTGAGCAGCCTTTCTGTTGCAGGAAGATGGTGGAGTACAGCTTGTTTAGGCAGGCGCTGCCAGAAGTAACAGGCTACCTGTAGCGATGCGAGACTCAGCCTAGGATGGAAAACTGGCCTGAGAAAACTAAATATTTGAGCAGCTAATCTGTGCTACATTATCAGCACCTGAGCTGGGTAATTCAAGCCAGCTTTTGCACAGCTACAAAGTCTTTGGTCGTGCCTTTAGGTGCAGTGTAGGCATACCTCCGGTGTCTGAGACAATTTGCTGCAAGCCTCCCTTTGTAATTATTTAATATGCTAAATGCATTGTATGGTGTGGTTCATGGATATCTAGTCAGACGTAAACATCTCTGATGGAGACAATTCCTTGATGCAAATTGCTGCTGTTCGTGCTTCGGGATATTACGCACCAAGATGCTGCACTGCGCTGGGACGGGCAGGTCACTGCTTCCCAGAAGGAAGCAACCACTAATGCACTGTACACTGGGTTTCTCCCTTTCTTTTGCCCTTCAGCCTGCCAAGTGCTTTCTTTGGTAGCCTCACAACTGCAGACATCACGTGAACAAATCTTTGGACGTTCGCTCCTATCAGTTCTGTTGGTTAAACATTTGGGCAAGCCGGCTATAGCATGCAGCTCACTGAAAGGCAGGAGGGATCCCAAAGAGTTTTACAAATGGAATTTAATGCACAAGTCATCCCATTGAATTTAAGGAGTTCAGCCGGAATACTTAAATTGAGGCTTTGGCACTTTGGTTTAGTTCCTATCATCCAGAGCAAGTTGTGTAGCTCCTAGTGATCCCACTACTGGGGTGCTGCTTCCCCAGCCTGAAACACCACCTCTGTCCTGTGCGAAGCTGCTGGCGACCTGGAGATGTCTATCTTTGCCCCACTGGGAATTCCCCTGCTTGCAGTGGGGTGGGTGGAGGGGGGAAGTGTTGTCTCACGGAGTGCCCAGGATACGGGCAAACCCCTCTGCTGGCCCTGACTGCTTCACGTCCCTGTCAGGTATGATCATACACATTACAGTGTGTGTTCCCCTGAAACGGCCATTTTTTACAGCTGGAAACACCCTGGGATGTAGGTTTTCTTCACCAAAGCTGGGAGAAGCATGTTGCTCCTTCGCAGGAGGCCAGGGAAACCCCTGACTGCAGAGGGAAAGCTCGGAGGTGCTGCTGGTGGAAGGCATGGAGATCAGCCTGGGCCAGGTAAACCCACCGGCCCATGCAGGAAGGTTAGCAAAATGAGTCAGGAAGGCAGGAACATGCTTCAGAGCGCATGTATCTGTGGGACCAGTGTACAGAAAAGCTCTGTGATTCGTAGGACAAGCTCTAAACTGCTGGGAAAGGGTCCTGGACCCTCTCATTCTTCCTGAGCCCAGCTCGGAGCTTGCTCTGCAGTGCAGAGGAGCCAAGGTGGGGAAATGCTGGTGGCGCTCACAACTCTTGCCAAGGTCTACATATTGTGCTATCAAGGGGAAGGATTACTTGTTTTCAGGGTCCTGAGGAAAGTCTGCATGTTATGTGCTGTACCCAGTGTGTGCTCTGTGAAGGTTTAAACTGTTCCCTGATGCAATCCTGGAGCTTTGGGTCAGGGTGTGCTGGAACTTCTGTGGGTCTCTTAAGAGTTGGACTCATCGTTGGAGCTTAGCACAGCTGGATGCGTTTCAGTCAGCTTTTCTGCCTGTGAGAGGAGAAGGGATGGAAAACTGAAGGAAGACACAGGGCTGTAGCCCATTTAATTCCCAGGATTCGTAAATTTAGAGGATTACGGACCAACACAGCCACCAGGCTCCTTTCTGGTCTTACTGCAGCGGCAGCGTACACCAAGCACACCTTGCTCAAGAGGGGAAGTGAGTCCCCTGTGCTCTTTTAGAAGGAGCTTGATGGATGCTTTGAATATGGCAATCTTGGTGGGGACATGAGGGATGCCCTGTGCTTTCTGACCCAACTGGGGTAGTAAAATGCTTGTGTCTTGGCATTGTGAGTGTATGGATCTCAGGAGGGATGGTGGTGACTTTGCTCCCTTCGGTGCTGTGGTGGCCGTCCATCTTCACCACTCTGCTGCTGGTGCAGTGATATGCCAGGCCGTCTGAACACTGCCTTTATTTTTCAGATGCAGTATGTAATTAATCAGTAGGACGCACTGCCACATCACTGCGTCCAAGTGTGACTAAATGAAGCTAGATGGTTCTGTGCAAGAACATTGACTTTCAACATTAAATTAAAGAAGAGATGTGATATGAAGAACATAAATCAAACTCGCTATTGGCAACAGAGAAGCAGTTCTCCCCAGGACATATTGCTGCAGAAGATTTCTTGCATCTTCTGGAAAAAGAAACGTTGGCTGCTGCCAGAGAGATGATACCAGAACAAACAGACTGCGTGTAGGTATGACATTTCAGGTCCATGAGTGAATGGGCCACAGTGGCAACAAATGGCTGTCACCCGCTGCACTGCTAAACACGTTTCCTGACGTGAGAACAAAATACTGTTGCCTGTCTCACCAAACTCAGAGGTAATAAAGATCAGCTGGCCACGTGAAAAGCCACCCTTGCTTTTTCCCTCCCCTATCTGCAGCAAACATCCTGGGCCACTCGCAGGGGAGGGCAGTGGGCCCCCCTGCTCCCCCCTATGGCTGCCCCAGGTCACCTTCCACCCCCTCCGCGGGGCTGCCTTCACCACCCCGGCGGGGAGGGTTAAGCTCAGCTGCCTGTAATCTTTAATGTGATACATGCCCAGGCTCTTCTTGTTACAACGGGGCTCAGTTAGCAGGTACAAGCAGTGAAGGTGAATATTAAAAGCTGCTTAGAGGATTGATTTTTCATTAAGATGAATCTGTTGTAATTAAGCCTAACAGAGATGTTCGTGCTAATGCTGCGTTATTTATTGCCCGAATGCAATTTTTCTTTCTTTTTTTTTTTTTAAAGCATATGAAGTTTCTTTACCTTTCTTTCTTTTTCTTTCAGTCTTGTGCTATTCCTGCTTCTCCCTCTAGAATATATGTTGGTGCGCCTTTTCTTCTTTCAGTGTCTGTTTTCTCTCAAGACCAATTTTTTTTCTGTTGTATTTAATTGTTTTTCTCCTGATTTATTGTTCCAAGCCCATGCTAGGCAGTCTGTTTATTTATAATTTGGACTATTTTAAAATGGATCCAGAGCTCTAGGTCAGTGTTTAAAAATTAACTAATAAAATACACAAATGAGGCCCAATGGTCAACATAAGATTACACATCCTCTAGGATTCGCATGCTACTCCAAATAAACCACTGGGGAATACCAGCCCCAGGCACTGAAAGAATGGAAAATTCACAAATCTGGACTGAAATGGGCTGGTATGGAAAATATATATGGGACCTTTCACTGATAGCACCAGGCCACTTTTATTCTGATTGAGCCAGCAGGTGTTAGTGTGAGTGCTCGGGAGAAGATAGGGTGATGGTGGAGTATGGCAGGGAAATGCCAGGCTCTGTCCAACCCAGGTGTCCACCTCCCCAGAACTGATCCTTTCACCTCTAGGTGTCTTGGGAGAAGGCAGCTCAAAGGATAATAAGTATAACCTGCTCCACACAACACAAGTCAGGAGACCAGAGCATCCCAAACTTCTGCTGCACCTTCCCCCTTCCACCATAGAGGCTGCTGGTTCCCTTTGAAGAGGAAAATGAGTGGGAGGCAGCGTGTGCCATTCTGCACAGAGACCCAAACCCACCCATCACCTCCCCTCCACTGTTTTTGGCATTACCCCCACCCGTGGCGCCCTGGCCGTTATATCCCTCTCTTCACACTCCATTGCAAAACCTCTCCAGTAAACAAACAAGTGGTATCAGCCGCTGTGCACATCTGGAGAGGCAGCTTTGCCTTGTGGAGGAGGACGGGCAGGAGCAGCAGAGCTGGGGAGGGAGCGCGTTGTGGAACCAGCACCACTGGCAGCAGGCTGGAGGGGCGGCTGTGCCGCAGCCCAGCTCGGCCACTTGTGGTATGGCAGGGCAGTGGGACCAAGCCACCCCACCACCAGCCATCGCGGTGGTCAGCTGGCAGCCACGGACACCACCCCCACACACCCCCTGGCAAGCGTGCTGTCCCACGGGTGGTGCCATCAACGCTATGAGGTTGATTGTCCTCAAAACAATAAACCATGCGCACTGGCTGGGGGCTGGCTGGGGACAGCGGGGAGGAGGTGGTGTCCTTGTTCAGGCTCAGAGATGCCTTGCTGGACAGGCCAAAGAGAAATTCTTTGGCACACCGGCTTGACAACTGGGCACATTTAGTTGGTTTTGCATGAGTGCATGAAGCAGTGGCACAGGGTGGCCAGTGCAGAGTGTCCCGCTTGCCTCCCTGAAGAGGTGGGGAACGTCCAGCAAAGGTAAGAAAATTTCTGGAGCTGCAGGAACTAAATCCACCTGCTCCATCAGTTCCAGCCTGGCTTGCTGCAGCCCTGAAGACATATGGATCTTTCATATTGGTGCAAAGTGAGAGCAAAACATCCCGCGGTTGGTTGCCTGTATGGTGTCCCCAGACAGAGGTAGGGCCAGCGTGGGGAGATGCTGATGCTGGACCGGGAACCAGCACCACTCCCACTGCGACCAGAAGGGCGTTTTAGCAGTTGCCCCAGTGAAAACAAGATCAGGCTTTTTAGTGCGGTGTTAACAGCTATGTTAAAATCCTCACACTTTCCAACAAAAGAAAGGCCCTCAGAGAAACCCAAACAAACACTCACACAAGCAACACTGGAAGTTGGCTTGAGTTACAAACACAGGAAATTAAATACAAAACCATGTTACAATAGCATTGAGGATCTGACTTAAAACAAGCCAGACAAGAGCATGCACTGTTCAGATTGCTGTATTTTTCCCTACCCCCACTCCCAGGGGGATCGTCTCTATAAATACACACATGCATGTAAGTAGCGTATGTTTGTATACACACATACATGCATGCACAATTTCTACCACATTAAATAAACCAGTAGAATTAAAATGATACAGTAGCCTTTCTCTGGATTGAGCTTACCCAGTATATGTGTAGATGAAGGTGCTTTAGCCAGGACCGCAAATGTCCTATCTCACACAGAAAAAGCTTGTTGTTGTTTGGAAAAGATTTCTTCTTTCCTGAGATCCTTGCAAAGATTCAGTCTACAGCACAATTTCACAACAAATGAAGGTGCAACTGAGAGTGCAAAGGTGAGAGCAAGGACAAGAAGGCAGGAGTTCCTTAAATAGGTTTTATTGCTGAAGAAAACATAATATTTAATCTTCAGCTTCAATTGCATTAGCAGAAGGCACCTTGACTCCAACAGAAGTGCACACCAAGGGTGATGCCAGTACAGAAGCACTTTCTGGGAGAAAAAACCCTCTCCTGATGAACAAAGCTTGACTGGGCTTTACAACTGGTCTTGTGCACCCTTTCATATCACAGCCAGCATGCTGCCATCAGGTGACATTATATGCTTTCTGCAGGAGCCTTTTCCCACCTCCCATCTCAGCCACAAGCTGCTGGAGGTCAGTGGAAAGGGGAGGGTGGCCTCAGGTTAACATGTCTTGACTTGTCCCTTTCTTTAGGCAAAGTCCTTCCCCTTTGCTGCAAATTCCTATCTCGTGGCCTCAGTCCTAGGGTACGCGCTTGTTTTTCTCCTTTTATCTTCAAAACACTCACAAATGTATTTCAAATGAGAAGTCTATTATGTTTTCCTTTCCTTTATTACACTTTGCTACAGTTTGTCAATACTGGCTACCGGTGTTATTTGAGGCCACACTTAGAAAAAAAAAAAAAAGGTCCTTCCCGAGCTCTGAACATTTATCTGAAGTTCTGCATAAGGTCACATGTCTCCTCCAGCAGAAGGTCTTGCAAAGTTAAACAAAGTCCCCTCGCTTGCTCTGTCTGAGTAAATACAGACCATATTGGAGTAAATAAACAGCCAGGCAGTGTCCCAGACAATGGGCCTTGGCGATGAATTAATAAACTCTGCCTCTCGCATTAGCAGAGTGTGACTGGAACTGGCAGGAGGCCCTGGCGGGACTCCAGAAACGATTATTACTAGACAGAGCCAAAGGAGACTTGGCACGGCGCGGAGCCCACAGCTGGAGATTAGGTAACAGAGCCGGAGCGCGCGGAGCTGCCAGGGCGTTGGTTGCCCTGCCTGAGGAGAGGGTCAGGACTCTGTTTTTGTAGCTCGTATTCACGTAGGGTGCCTATCTCCACAACTCACACTGCTCCGGTTTGTAATCCATAGATTTATTCCGCAGGATCAAATTGCCATCCCGAACTGAGGCAGCCGACCAGAACGCCTGTCTGGGTGGAAACGACAGAGGACAAGCGTGTGCCGTCCCTGTCCTCTCCACCACCCAGAGACTCTGGTCTCCTTGGGTGGAACAGGCCTTGGTGGTACTGCGAAGGGCCCAGGCAGGCCGTGCAGCGGGGCAGTGCCCCTTTGGGTGAGGGAGCAAGATTTGCTGCTATAAGGAAAAGCTTTGTCTGGGCTTGTCTTCTGAGCTGGGGCTTGAATCCAGAGGCAGGAGGTCTGCTGCAGAAGGAAAGACCTCCTAACGGCTCGCACTGGGGGTCGGCTGACACCTGTGGGGAGCTACTGCTAAGCCAGCCTCTTCCCGAGTTGGATAAAGGTTGTCACTCAGACACATTAATGAAGGAGGTGTAAATAGGAAGGGACTGTGGACAGCTGGTAGAAGTCATCGCCCCAGTTCCCACATTGAAAGAAATTTTTCACATTTTCATTGAATGAAAATGCATTTCTCATGGACTGTGGTGCAGCAGCCCCCGAGCGCTCTCCCAGACCAGAGGAACTATTACCTTGGAGCTTGGAAGCCCAGCAGCCATGCTGGATGAGTGCTGCTCCAACTTCAGGTAGCAGGTTTATCATCTGGGCTACCTCCAGCGAGGATAGATACTCTGCTGACACAGCTGTCCTGCTTCCAAGAGCTGAGCTACTCTCTTCACCCGGTGTTGTACTGGTTTATTTAGACCTGCTTCTTGGATCTCTGACATGGGTCTGCTCATTTGCATGTGCAGACATGCCTGTTTGCAACCCACATCCCCACAATAAGCTATAAACATGTTAGCAACCTCAGGTGGGCTTGGCACTTGTGTGCCAGAGTATAGGTGGAGGGGGAAGTGATACCTACTCCAGCTGTGAAGCATTTTGAGAAGTATGAATGAAAAGCTCAAGCTTTTTCAGTGTCTGCTGAAGAAGGGAGGCTGTATGCTAAACCACTCTCTTCTCATTCATACATGGTGAGAAGACTGTGGGCTGAGCTCTGTCCCTGAGGCCCCCCCCCCCCCCCATTTTGATGGCTGTAACTGCAGGAACATCTCTGTTTGGAGCCCATGTCTTTTACATCTCAAAGACTGTAAGGCTGGAAACTAAAGAGAGGAAAAAATCAGTCTTTCTTAGTGCCGTTACCATGAATGGAACTACCTGGACTGCCCTGAAAACAGACTTTACCAAATATACGGTGGTCACTAAAGTTACCAAAATGAAGGGAATGAAGTCTTTTATTTCACATATATGCTATAGTAAATGGCATTTCTTATCCTCATTTACTGCTGGATCCCCAACCTGTTCTGGACTGAATGCTCCCAAAGAAAAACAATAATAGTTTCCAGCTCTGAATACTGCCTTTTGTCATCAGGTTTGAAAGCCCTTCACAAAGGAGAGGAATCTCATTTTCTTTGTTTTTCCACAGGGAGAAAGGGGGTCACGCAGGCGTAGCCCGAGCCCCCCGAGCCCCGCTCTGCTCAGTGCCAGCTGATGGCCCCGCCAGGTCCTCAGGACACCGCTGCGCCCTCGCCAGCCCAACCTGCTCCACAGAGGCCGAAATGCCGAATTCAACTTGTGTGGACTTGCCCTGTAAACATTGGTTATCTATGCATGAGACAGCAAACGCTCCGGGCGTGAGGAGCTGATGGTTGGGTCAAATGGAGGACTCTTCCAGTTAATGCTGACCAAGGTAAGGTAAAACTGACTCCACAGCCCTTTTGCTCACTCCCTGAGCTCCTTCTTCCTCAGCAATCAACTGGGTTTTGTCTTTCATAACAAAATTCGAAGCAAAGAATTGCTTTCCATTAGCCAAGGCGCAGATTTTGTTCTTCTCCTTAAATCACCTTCAGCTTGATGAGCGTGGGCACTCCTTGCTGGTGCCTCTAAACATTGCCTGGAGAGAAAACCTCTGCGGAAAGTGAAATTCAGAAGAGCTAATAAAACATTTTCTGAAGGGTTTGAATCTCTCATTCCAAAGAAAACAAAGAGGTCGGCTGACCTTTCAACCTGACCCTTTTCTTTTTTTTCTAAGGCATTAAGAAAAACATTCTGCAAACAATGAGTGCTCGTGGTAATTGTCCCTCCCCTGTGCCCCAGTTCTTGCCAAAAGCAACATTTCAATGGCTATGGGGGGTGGAGGTTGAAAGCAAATGAGTGAGCAAGCAAACGCTGGCTTTCACACATCAGTGGCTGGCTACGCCCTGACCACATCCAAGGAGGTTCAAGGTGAGGGAGTCAAGCTCTCAGGCTGTTCCTCACCGAGTTTTACAGTTGCAGGTATCTGAAATATTGCAGTCCAAGTATGGAAATCTGTGTCGGAAGCATTCAGAAAGCCCAGTCAAAGGGTAAGGAAAAGGGTCACACAGTGGTAAAGTGAAATATAATTTAGATCAACATCTCTCCAATTGACTGCTGAATTCCGCCTTCACGTCACTCATCCCTCAACCTGTTGCGGTCCTTGTCCTAGTGTCAGGGAGAGGCCTGGTGTGAAAACAGTTTCACCTCAGAAAAAAAAAAAAGAAAAAAAAGAGCTGTTTTTATATGAGAAAAACCTTCTTGTACCGTTTATCTCCATTGTTTTCCAGCACTAGGACCTGCAGAGGATCCTGCTGTGACATGTTTCCAGCTGCAAAAGGAATCAAAAGATTTAGGGTTGAGTTCCCTCCTGATTCTGGAACATGTTCCACTGTGCAATCTTTTGTAATATCTCTCTGCAATAAAAGCACTAATGCTTTCCAAGAGGCCTCCCCCTTTCACTTTCCTCATAAGAGGTGATGACAAGCTCCCAGCCCAATTGTCTACACACATCCTTAACTGTAGGGAGCCAGAGATTTAGCTACCTTTCCTGGTTCTGACAATAACCTGTATGCTGGTCGTGGGCAAATCGCGTAAGCCTTACCCCATCCGGACAAAATTTTTGTAGAAATCCCTTCTTGCTGCTACTGGAGCAGCAGCGTTAGCATTGCTGGGTGACGGTTGTAGGCAGGGGGGCTTTCAGTTGCCTTTGGGGCTCTGCTGCCAGAAAAGGAGACCTGCGTATGGCAGGTCATCTCTTGCTGTCTCTGGGGCAGCTGAATCAGTTTGGTAGAAGCACGCTGGTACTGTCAAGGTCCTGCCTTTGAACGTGTTTCTCCAGCTGTAAAATGTGGATAGAAACACCGAGCCAGCTCTGTAAAGGTCTGCTGAGACTTAAGCTATGTTGGCATCCTCCTCCTCAGTGTCAGTAGAGCTGGCAGACACACGGAGAGAGCAGGAGGGTTTCTACTTTTCTTTGAATCATACTGTAAAACCCCACAGCCCTGAGAACAGACCTCGTAATTCCCACCAAGCACACAAGTGGGTTTAGGTGCTCGTGTGGGAGGGAAAGAAGAGGTTCAGGGGGGTTAAGTAAACAGTGCATCCAGAATCTTTTTGTTACCCTCCAGATTTACTTCTCTTCAGCAGGAGTTTGTACAGCAAAGTACAATTTTGTGGCTCTTCTTCAAGACCATTAACTCAATATAAAAATATCAGCACTGTTTTTATTATCTGAAAAAAAAGAGCTCGGAGCTGAGTTTTTGTGAGCAATGCTCGGTTCATTAAACAATGACTCAGAGTAGGTTTTGTGGTGGAGGATTCAGCTTTTCCTTAGTGGTGGGATCAAGATGTCCTGTTTTCATGATAATCTACCTTTCATCTCTCTCACGTTGCAAAATTCATTTTTACCTTGATCCCACACGAACCTCTCGTTTCTTGCTTTTGTTATTGTAAATTATTTACTTTAGAAATGCTGAATCATGACATTGAGGTTAGAGAAAATTGCACTTGTATTTAAAGTAAGGATTGTTCCCACATCTTCTGAAGTTTCCTGGACTATTTTTTTTTTGTGTGTCCTTACATTTTATGGTTTAAAAAAGTTCAAGTGGCCCTTGGTTTGGCCCTCCTCAGGGGGGTCTGAACCTGGACCTTTTACTCTGGAGGTATTTAATTCTAGCAAACGATGCCTGCTGACACTACGTGGGAGGAACTGTGCCTAGACAAGGGAGAGCTGCGTGGGCAGTGATGGTGCTGGCTTCCCTCAGACCGCCCCAGAGCGTGTCCGGCTGCGCTGCTGCCGGCTCACCTCCTGGAAGCCTGGGGAGGCAGAGAACCGGTGGGTCCTGGGCTGCACGGGCTCATGGTGTTGGTGAATGGCGAGGCATGCATCGTAAGAGAAACAGGCTGCAATTCAGAGAAGCTCTCCAGAGTTTCTGTGAACACCTGAAGCTTATGTTAACACCTTGGGCTTACAAAAATCAGGTTGGAAATCTCCTGAAAAGGTTACTTGTAGTTCCCAGTTCTGATTTGATCAGAAACACTAGGAGAGAGAGCTGGAGCCCCAGCCCCAGGTGTGCACTGCAGCCTGCCAAGCAGCTCGGGAACACCAGTGAACTACGGTCTGGGCCCACAGTTTGGTTATTACTCAGCTCCAACACTGGCCCACGAGTATAAGGGCTACCTCCTGCCCACAGTCCTCACCATAAGCCATGCCCTGGCAGCTGAATAGCATCTCCTGCAACCGAAGACACGTGCTGGTTACCCGTCACCCACCGATAGGCAGTTCCCAAGGCTCCCTCCATATGCAGTCACAAATTAAGCTAATAATTTGTTTGTGTGTCAGATGGGTAAAGAGAATGGGAAAGCTGAAACAGGGTGACCTGCAAGGTGGTGTGTGCAATACAGCAGCCAGTGGCTACTGTGGATAAAAACACATCTGAGCCTGGCATCTTTCCTTAAAAAAATTTTTTTGAAGCTTCGTATGAATGCAAAGATGAGATGCAGTAGGGCAGCTATAAGGATGCACCTGAAAAAGCCATAATTTACACTTTCCTGTGTTATAACCACTTACAAGTGCCTGTCTTACCACCCTGCGCACTGCCTATGGGGTCACTGCAGAACCAGCACTAATGTGAGAGTAAAGCAAATCGGGAGATGACCAGCAGCTTGGTGTGCACGGCTCTTGTGGCCTCTTGTCTAAGGCAGGCAGTAGCCCACTGTGTCTAACAGCGGCGGCCGCTCGCCTGCTGCATCTCTGCTCCACTGAGCAACCTCCAACATGCAGAGAGGCAGATAGGGGCCACCTCGTTAGTCATTTAATGAGTAAACAAACCATTTCTTCAGCATTATCCAGGATCACTCAGCCTGAGCCGGGACGTCAGCCTGGCAGAAAAGGGGCTCTTGGCCTGGCCCCCCTCCACAGCAGCCAGTGAGGGGCTTATCCCTCGAAGAAGAAAGGGGCTGCCACCGTCTACAAAGCCCATGGGACAACCTGTGCCAATGACGTTTTCCAGAAGCCACCTCAACCCGCATCAGTCAGTCCGTGATTTCTGTGCATTAGACCCCAAGTTCTTTTGTATTACCACTGATAGCTGAATTTTCCATTTTAGTGGCTCTCATCTTCTGGAGATGTCAGCAGTGCTCTGTAATTGTGAATTATTTAAGCCTCGGCACATCTTTAAGGCAGGTTTTATACCCCTCATTTACAGAAGGGCTGGGTGAGGCCAGGCAGCCGTTGGAGGGTATGTGCCAAGCTGCATCACGGCCAGGGATAAAGCCTCATTTTCCTCTGTTTGTTTCTGCAATGAGACATTGTCTGTTTAATCCAGGCAACTGTCAAGGGATGGGGTTTCCCAGCAGGACGGCGTGACGGTTTGTGTGTGTGTGAGAGCCCAAGCAGAAGCCCAAGTGCACGCTGAAGTGCTGCTGGCTTCTCCAGTGGCAAAGTAACTACATTGCCTGGCCGTTGCCCTGCATTTTACAGCTCTTCCCATCCTGCCATGACCTGACTCCTCCATGGATGGGCTCTCAGGTAGCGTTAGTCACTAATTTAACTCAGGCTGTGAGGAGAGATGTTGGAGTGCAGAGCCGTGAGGAGCCATAGGACAGCGGGAACGCTGCCGGTCTTCTTTTCCCCCAGGCTTTATCAGGACACCATGCACGCATTTGATGCTTGCTCCTGCTCCCCGTGTGAGTCTTTGCCACCCTGTCAAGGAGCTGCAGGGGTGCTGTCCCTGCCAGCCGGGGGGCAGCGATGCAGGCAGGCAGACCTCCATCACCTCGCTGCCTGCACCCCACAGCGGCGGCGAGGGGAGAAGGGTGGGCTGGAGGATCTTGAAGCAACGCAGGACTCGGGGGGACGAGAGCGCAGGACCCATGAAGCAGGAACCTTTGGGTCGCGTGTTAGCGCGAGAAACCTGCCAGAAACGGGACAAACGCGGGAGTGCAATTAGTGAACCGTATTCCCGGCTGTTTCCAGGGAGCGTGCGTTCCCCCTTCCCAGCTGTGCTGGGGTGGAGGTGAATTTCCAGTGCAGCGGGAGCACTAACAAGTTAATGTTTAACATTATTATTACCTCATCTTCCAGAGGCTCCTTCTAAACATAACAATTGACGACAGGCTCCTGATAGTTTGGAGGAGACCGACCTCAGCCCTAAGACTATGATGAATATGATTTCCCTTCCCCCTCTGTTTTGATTTTCTGCTCTGTTACTCCAGAGCATTGGCTGGCCATGACCCCTGGCTGCTTTTTCTGTAATTACCAGCTCCTGCCAGATTTACTGTGGAAGTTAATGTCTGTTCCAGCCAAGTCAGCCCCACTGTTATATTGTACGAGACAGTAACCCCTTCAGTACAGGCAGAGCTTTAGTGAAACAAAACAAAGAGTCGGGGAAGGGACTTCTCCAGGCCCTGGGGAAAGCCTCACATGCTTGACGAGGGTGCCACATTAACACTAGCGCTTTCATTATGCAGAGGCAGGCCACAAAAATCTTCCTCAGGTCTTTCAAACGCTGCAGAGCACACGGGGTGTGCGGTGAGGAAGGAGCAAGAAAGCGACTCTTACAAGAGCTCTGACAAACTCTCAGGATTTGCTCTCAGTCCACGGTGCTCCTCCGGGCCTTCTCTTCAGAGTCTGTGCATGGTCTGGTGGGACTTTCTTTAATAAATTAGCATTCTGGACAGTTACCCTTAAAATTGGAAGGATTTTTTTTTTTTTCAGATGTTTTTGCAAGCAATTTCTTACATGCTCAAATGAAGCCTGCTAAAAAGGGCAAGACTGAGACTCAGATGGCTATCCAGTAGAGGCACATGTCTCAGCTTCAGTCCAGCCATCAGACACACCTCGTCTTGCATCCACACATTCTGCCCGGCGGATGAGAGCAGCTCCTGGGCTGTGCACAGTGCGCAAACACAAGAGTATTTTAAAGGTCTGCAGAAGATGAAACATACTTGAAACATAGTCAAGGGCTAAATGCAGTTAAAATAAAGGCCAGATTCTGATGAAAATTATATTCAGCTATACCTGGAGTAATTCCATCTAAGGCATTGGAGCTGCGGGGTGCGAGTCCCGTGCCGTGGGGTCACGGGGAAATGAGACGAGTAGGTTGGATATGGTGTGCTCCATGTGAGCACAAGCGGCCACAACAGCAGCGAGCAATGGCAGAAACTTCTGCTCTAGGTACAGCTGGGAGAAGATCGTGAGGAATCCAAGAGATCATGCAAACACCCACCTGTTAATGTGACCCGTTACTACGGATGGGAAGACACTAAGAATAGACCAAGTAGGCATTTGCAGCAAATTCTCCTCTAGGGCTCCCATATATCTTTTTGAGTTTTTGCAGAGAGATACACAGTAAGTCCATGGTGGAAGTAAGTCTGGTGCTTCCAGGAAGTATCATCAGACGTGCTCCATGTGCCCTGTAGAGATATTCTTTGCATTTTAGATTGATATTTAGATATATCAGGCAGTACACACGTGGTAGGCCTGTGCATCAGACTTACTTCATGCGGCTGGGCTGGCACAGTGTGTGTGCACAACAGCATGAGTTGGGGCGCTGCCTGTCCCACATACTCCAGGTGGCTCCTGGGTACTTTTCTGAGACTCTGAGACATGCTGCAGCATAGTAAGGGGCTTTTTGACCTGGTGGACCAAGCAGATATTCAGAAAACCATGAGAAATCTATAAAGCATAACCAAAAAAAAAAATATCCATAGAAATCCAACTGGAGATATTTATGTGTGGAAAAAGAGGACGTATCTGAAAATGTAGATGTATGGGCAGCCCTAGTATTCACCACAATTTGAATCTGTGGTTCATGGCAGATAGCCCACTCTTGAGGAAAAAACAGCACTTTCTTCTTCACCAAGGCCATCAGAGCCAACTTTTGGGTTTGTGGGGCTGCGAGTGGGACCATGCGCTTGGAAGGAGAGGCTCTGTGTTTTTTCCCCACTGTGGAAGCTGGGACTGGAGACATGCCAGGACAGTGGGGCTGGAAGTAGCAGTTTGACATGTGGGGACTCACACACAACCCGGCTTTTGGGTAAAAGACTTTGGGACCAGCCAGAGACCACAGACACCCCTCAGGCGTGAAGAACTGCTGGCTTTCTGCATCCAGATTTGGCAGGAGCTCACCCGTACCGATGTCCCCGTGGGTGGGTCAGTGTGGGTTGGAGGCTCTGCGGGGCTGCATGCCTTTCTGCACCGACGGGGAACGGGAAGGGAACATCTCTGCCCTGGCAACGCTGGCGGCGGGCTGCAAAACACAAACGAGAGTAAACACAGAGTATCCCCATCAGAAAGAAGGGGAGATGAAGAGCTGAAGTCATCTGCAGTGCTCTGGGCACCAATTCTGGACCAAAACCAGGAGGAAGCTCACCTGCCAGCCCCTCTCAGCCCCGGGCTGGGTGAGGACAGCAGAGGGGACCCTGCAGGGGCCTCTCAGTGATGAGGCAGACCTCTCAAATCTTTTCTAGCGCGTGAGACAACCCAGTGGCCTGTCACGCGACGGGGGGACGTGTCTGGCAGGCTGGCCCTGCGAGATGCAGGGGCTGTGGCAGGAGGCCACGGCCGCCTGGCCGCCGGCCAGCCCGTGAGGTTCTCCTCCTCCAGCAACCTGCCAATCTGCCGCCCCTGGACGTGCCGTCGGGGAGCGGGAGAGCAGCCCGGCCGCGCGCTGCGCTCCGGGGGGAGGCATTTGTTATCCCCGCAGCGGGGAGGCGTGAGGCGGGAGAGGGATCTGCGAGGAAGGAAGGCAAGGGGCTGGCTCTGCCCGCGGGGATGCCTTGAGGTGCCCCGGGGAGCCAAGCCATGGCTCTGCGGGTGGAGATCTCCCTCTTCTCGGGGTGCGCCAGGGTGCCGCAGGTGCTTGTTGTGGGAAGTCGGCTAAAGTAATCCCCGCCAGCGTGGGGAGGGAGCATTGCCCTCTCCCTGCGCTGCCACCGCAGTGTTTTGGGAGCAACCCAGGCTGCCACTGCGGGAGGCTGTAGCAGGTGTGGAGAGAGGCCGATGAGTGTCCCAGGGCGAATCGTGAGCGGGGTCGTGCTCCCCCTCGCCTCCCCGCGCGTGCTGGAGCTCTGCATAAATGCTGTTGAGTAAGGCTGAGTTGTTTTAAGGCACAGGTGTGAAGCACCCCACAGGGTGTCTGGGATGGTGTTGCAGGGCAGACTGAGGGTCTGGTCCGGTCTGCCAGGTGCCTGCCTCTGGCCGTGGCTCGTAGCCACACTGTGGAGAGGAAGGATGCCCATTCCCGCATCTGGGCGGGGAGGCAGCGCTGGACTCTGTGGGCAGGAACTCCCCAGCCTGCACCCTGGGGTGCCGTCAACCTCACAGGGGCACAAGGCCATTGTACCCATCCTTCATCCCTTCTCCCTTCGGCACAGGGTATGTTCCTAGATGTGTGGGAAGCCACCAGGTATTTTCACGTTAGGAATCACAAAGGATAGATAAACGTGTTATAGGTCACTTGCAACATCTTTACTTTACTGAAGCAGAGTTTAAAACACTTTCCAGCAGTTGCAGCCTGGCATCATTTTGGGTACTCAAATAGACTCAAACCTTCAGTTTCCCAATACTGAAAGAGTTGGGCTGGTGAAAAATGAGACTTGGGCTTTCATAATTTTTATTTCACTCATTGTCTGTTTTTGAAAAGGTATTTCCAACCTATATTGAAAGGCAAAATATATTGTCAGCATCTTCTTAAGTGTCTTCAGGTGCAAGTGGATGTGGTGGGAAGCCCTCAAACAAGGGCAGGAGTGGGAGGTTACCCGATCAGCCCCATTTACGATGTAGACTGGGATCTGCTGCTGACTTTGTTGACTGCAGTTTTCTTCTGATTTTTGGGGTGGGTATGTGTGGTGTTTGAGTAACTTTTTAAATAGTTACAGCCTGGGAGAAGAGCTTTTTGTGTCTGTAAATCCGATGGTAAGGATGTGGAATTTGTCAGTTTCAAAAAACAGAAGGATTACACCTGTATTGGTGTGTTGATCAACAATTACCTATATGCAGACTGTTTGTTATTGGCAATTAGGGGGACTGGAGAGCCTGTGTAGTGAAACATTCCCTGTTGTAAACACGCTCAGCTGTCTGGTCATCAAGCTGGGTGTTTTTTCTTGTGGGGATGGAGGCTGATACTGAACCCAGCAACAGAACAAAAGCTTGGTCAGAGGAAAGGGGGTTTGCGGCGCACGGAGTGAGTTTTGATTCATTCCTGAGCTCAGATGTTGCTTTGGGAAATGTATTCTCTTCAGGTCTCTCGCTGTGACTCTATAAACAGAGGCAGTGACTTGCATTTGGAGGCACTAAAAGTGATTTAAATGATTCAGCCTGGGATTTTTGCCAAGCAGCACCTCCTTCTGTTTGCTGCGGGGGCTTTTCTGCCCTCCCCCTTGTCGGTGGGTTGGTTGTTGGGTTGTTTTTTTTTTTTCCTCCTTCCATGCAAAATTTTTTGAGACTATCCTTTGAGACAGTTTCTTTCTCCTAAAAGAAGAAGAAGAAGAAAAAAAAGTTTGCTTCTCCAGATGGACAGCTGCTCCCTGCTCCTTTTGATGTTGCTTTTATCTGCCAGGCCAGTGCTCTCTCACCCTCTCCCCTCCCCCGGAGGCAGTTTCCATGGGGGTCTCAGGGGAGCTTTGTCTCTCACATGTGTTTAAAGAGAAATGTGGAGCTGACACAAAGGCTCCACGGCTTGACCTTTCGCCCTCTGCAGTTATGAGGGCCATAAAGCTCGAGTCCCTGGTAACAGCGCCGATGACCAGGGCAGTTCTGGACACAGACAGAGCTTTTTTGGCAGAAAATTGTTTAACTAAAAATAGTTCTAGGGAGGAAAATAAAAGGTTGTGCAAACTAAGCAATGTCTTTTATTGCCTTATTTGGCGTTACTGGTAGTAATATAAATTTCTTCAGTATGACCAGAGGCAGACGGCTTCATTGCATTTAATATCAGATTTGAAATGCATCAGGCACAGATAAAATGTGACACCCAGTGAGATACAGGGGAGCAAGCAGGTGATGGCCGGTCTGCAGATGTAAAGGATGATGGCTGCTGTGCTGCAGCACCTGACCTCCATCCAGGCAGAGCTCAGCGGTGGCCTGGCATGAGGCACAACCTTCAGGCACTGTGGCTTTCCTTACCAGGTAATGGCAAAGCTGCTTCTCCTTGCTGGAGAGGGGGAACCTCAGTGTCCAGCAAAGGCCTGCGGGGCCACCAAGCTGGCCACCGAGCAACCTTCAGCCTCAAGTCTCACAAAAGCACTCAAGTGCCTTAAGGCACTAAAGCACCCTCAAGAGGAGGGTTTGTTGTTCTCTTCACACTCCGGTGAGGCTCTCCTTGAGCTAGGTGTCTACACTGGATGTCTCCCACCATGATTTGAGTCATTAGTAGGTCAATCTTTCTCTTTTTTTAATACTTATTCAGCCTGGCTAGTAACAGATGTTGGATCCAGGTGCTCCACAGTTGATGGGAAAGGTTCGGGAGTATTTGCTTGCCTGCTGAAGATCTTGCCTTCTGCCTAAAATGGGCCAGATGTACAAAGAAGGGGGAGAAACCCCCCCTGACTCTCTTGCCTCCTGCAGAGGGTATTTATTTGCAGGAGAATTGCAAGAGTGTTCAGTCCCTGTGCATAAGTTATATCAAGTGGAAAAGCTTCCACAGATGAGTGACTTGCCCAGGACATTTATTAGCCTAAACAGGGACAAAGCTGCTCTCCTCAGAGGTGCCAGATACCAGAACAGAAATTCAGAGGTGGATCCTTCATTTCCTTAAGGGAAGCTCTAATGTTTGAGTGCTGGGTGTGATAAAGGGCAGGTGACCATGAAGCCTTTTCCTCCAGTCTTCTTTCCTCCAAGCTGAACTTGCTGCAGTGTGGCCTGGCTGTTCAGACATGGGGGAGCTGGGGCTGAGCAGGGGTTTGACTGTGTACTTGAAGCCTCTGAGCAGGAGTTTCAAAATCTTTATAGCATCTAAATATTGTGAGAAAATTACTCTCTTTGGGAGCAGGTTGTCTGGGAGTAAGGGCCACCTGTTACACATATATGTGTGTGTATATCAGCTCGATGGGGTTCTTATCAAGGCTTAGGGCTATGGCAGTAATAAGACATTTCCCAGGAATCTTTCTTTAAAATTTTGTTCTTCTAAACCAGATAAAGCGAGGGTCACTTGCTGTGCAACAGAGGGATAGGTTTTTCCTATTCACAAAAAAAAATCAGGAGACTTTTATTTCAGGTTAAATAAAACAAAGCCAAGAAGCAGAGGGGGGAAGGGGGAAATCAAGTCTCCAAAAGAAAGAAAAACCTCAGTGATTTATGCTGAGACATTTCGTGTTTTTAACCTAAATACAGCTACTGTTACAGCAGACAGGCAAAATTTTTACACCAAAAAGTACACACAGAAAACACAGCCAGCACCTCTTTCCACTTACATGATCTCTCACCCTGGTAGTCTTTTTCCTTGAAACGAGCAGCTTTGTGCATGAACACGAAGTAGAACTCCCAGTGCAACGGTGCACCAACAACCGCCTGCAGTAATTCTTCATGTAGCTACGTTTGTCTGCCTGTCCTGCATGATAAGGTGCACATATGCACTCTCATTTTCTTCCTATAAATCTCCTTCTTGTTTCAGAAAGTTGTAAACCTAAAGATAACAGCACACACTCTCTTAAAAGCAAAGTTGACACTGAAATCCTTGGCTTAAAAATGTTGCCTGGAGGAGAAAAATCTCCATCAGCCCCAAAGCAGCAGATTTGGCTCATCTGCCAATTGTCACTCTCCCACCACACCATGGGGGACACGCTGGGGGAAGGAATGGTGCAAAAAAGGAGTGCAAAGGGCAAGCAGTCCTTTGGCTCTGGCGATCCTTCAGTGGTATATGAGCCTTAAGGGGATCACATGATGGGAATAGAGTAAAACAACCATCTAGCTCCTCTAAATCACACCACCTTGTAGAATCAGCGAACACAATCTCTTCCCTCCCATATATCACCCTCACACCAGACAGATCTCGAATGCAGAGGAGAATTGAGCATTTCTGCTCCAGAGCATGCGTCTGCAGTTAATAACAGATGATCCTAATCACCGCTCCTGGAGCCCAGGGGTAGCTGATAACTCTCTCCTCTGACTACCGACCCCCATCATCTTCTCATTCCTGAGAAGGAGCAGATATTGCGAACGATGGGTTTTAGCAATCGGGACAAAAATAGTTCTCCTTTTGCTCAAGGAATTCAGATAGGGAGCAGCAGAGTGGCTGAGCAGCCAAACTACAGGGCTGGGAAAAATCCGCATCGTGTATCTGGCTCTGCCACAGGCTTGCTCTCAGTGACCTTAGGAAAATTAGTTAAGGTCTCACAGCCTCATTTTCTTCCTCTGGAAAAATCAAGATAATAACAGAGAGCCACTCCAGAATGGCATTGCGAGAATACATCATTAACTGGTATTTACAACATGCGTTGAATTTTCCAGAGTAAGATGGGCTATAATATGAACAGCTGAGAAAAAAGCTTTGCTGAAACTGCTTCTTTACTCAGAGTGGTTTCAGGGCTTCTGCAGCAGCCCTGGAGGCTGCATTACCACTGAAGGGTAGCCTCACCAACTCTCCATTTACACTTTAAAACCCCTACACAGGCAGCAGCAGAGTCACAGATGCAGCTGCAAGAAGAAACCACACACCACAGTTGTGCAGGTGCATGTGGGCCCCAGTGGGAAAGAATATTAACTATTTCCTGGTAATAGGGACACTGAGGTCCTTCACGAGGATACAATAATCTCAGCACAGTTCCAGGACACAGCCTGTGTGGGAAGCTACTATCCAAATGAATACACAACTGTGCTTAACAGATCATAGCTTAAAAGACTAAAGACTAAATATTCCGAATTGTCTTTCAAATTCAGCTAAGTTTGTGCATTGTGTGCCCCATAACTTCAATGTGGCAGGGGAAGCTTTCATTCTATGACTTCCATTAATGTTAATTTAAAGCTTTGTGTCTGGAAGGCATAGTTGATATTTCCCCCAGTATTTAAAGATCAGATCCATTTTTTTTTAACAAGCTAATCACGTTATTCGCATCTCTCCTTGACAAATAGTTGCAGTAGGATTATTCTTTGTACCCATAAGGTACCTGGGAATTAAAAGAATAATTAAAAATTGATACTTTTTTAGAAGAGTTCTGTCTTTTTGCAGGAAAATTTTCTGTTTGATTCTCCTAATATATTCTTTAATTACCATTATTGTCTGAAATGGAAACCGCATGATTATTTGCAAAAGTAACAAGGCATGCTTCCCTTCTCTGAAAAGACTGAAGCGAGAATCAGGCCTTCAGTTTGAATGTACACATAAACTACATTTTAAAATAATTTTCTATGAAATTGCTTCCAGTTTTCTGGTTTGCTAGAATGTTAAAATGCAAATCTAGGCAAAGTAGATTTTTTTATACACTTAATATCTGTGAACCTAGTAGGATTGGCTGAGCTGAAGCTGCTGCAGGAGATAATGTTCTGCTGAAACACAGCAACGCTTCGATAAACCCTGACGATGATGATGCATTGAAATAACAACATGTGGCATTGCAATCCACCCACACATCACCATGCATCACACCAAAAATGTCACGATGTGCTGATGGTTAAGTTTCTCTTCTAAAATCACAAAGCTGGCAGTTTGAGTTGCAATGGTCACAACAAACCGTGCTGTTTCATTTCATGTCTTTGGCTGCTTTCAGTTGTACTCAGGATCTTTCTTACTTGAGATGGTGATGGTGGATGCTCCTTAAGCATTGAAAAATGGGATTCAGAAAATACTTAGCCATCCAAGTTTCCACTCTTACAGAGCCCCACCTGAACAGTAGGAGGCTGTAAAACTAGGCAGAAAATCTAGTAAGAAAGAAGTCTGGCACCAGATCTCCATGCTTTCTTGCTTTCAAGCAGAGCAGAAAGTAGCCTCTGTCTTTCGATTCTACTTGAAATATAACTTCTGCAGGTTTTCCAAATGCCTTTACACTTACAAACATTTGAAAGCTTAGATTTGGCACTGGTTTCAGCAAAGGTTTATGGTGGTAGTTAGTTGGAATGATGGCAGAAGTGGAATTTTATCTCCCCTCTATGTCATGATAACAAAATAGTTATGAAAACTTTTTTTTTATATTTGCAGACTTGTCAGTTTGATAAATAAGACAACACATTCACAGTCACCTTCAAGAGCTTCTGCTTTTTCCTATCACTGGTAGAGCTAACGTAAAGATGAAAAAATTTAGGAAAAATTGCTTGAATGGATCGGGCTAAATGCAAAGAAGGCCTGCCTGTATTTATGTAGGGGGCCTAGATGGAGTTTTGGTGCCTATACCCTAAATTTTAACGTTGATAACCTCAGCTATTGCTTAACTCTGCAAATACCTACTTTCAATAGGTGCTTCAGCTCTTAACATCAAAAAATCCTACTTAAGCACACTTAAAGTTCTATAGCTACACGTGCTTACTAGCACTTCAGTGTTTGTAGGTCGGAGAAGTGCAACTTCTACCCCACATTGAAGGTCAATGGAGATCCAGACACAACACATTTCTTCTCCCTTCCCTCCTTTTCCCTGTTGGGATGGATGATGATACCTGCTGCATTTTTTTTCCCCCTCAAAACAATGGTGATGATGCTGATGATCCTGTGTTTTCACAAAAGAGCTTGGCAGTTGCAGCAGTCTTCCCAGGATATACATTAGATGTCACAAAGTCAGTGACAGTCTTAAGCATGATTAGAAGTCCATTAGGATTTCTTCCATCCTAACCAAGGGGAGTGCTGTCCTGCTCTCATTTCATGTTTCCAAGGTACTGGGGAGATGGACATAATTCCCTTCTGAAGAACTTGAAATTGACCTTTCCCACCTCCCTAGAAAGTGTTACAATGATCAAGGGTGAGACTTGGGTGGGGATATTTCTCCTCTTGTAGGTCTTCCACCAGGTGTCTGTCCCTGCCTCCTAGGGGGTCTGAGCCTCCTCAGGGTCCTGGCCTCTGCTCCATGGGGCTGAAAATTCAGCACCGCAAACCCTGGCCCTGCAGTGACAAAGTTCCTCTTCTGGACCCAGCAAGTACAGTGTGAGAGTGAAGCCTGATTATATTTTGGTACCATTCAGTCCTTGGTCTTTTAGGTGATAACGGCCAGTAATAACTGGCAGTGATGGGCATTTAGTGACATTTTGTTACGGGAACTCCCACCCACTGAACTGAGCCCACAAGTTCACACACACCGCGAAGGCAAGTGAGCAGTTCCCCAACAGTAACAGCTTTGGATGGCTCTTGTGTGCACAGACAGGTTTAAAAACAGGGAAGGGTCTTACAGACCCCGTTCTACTTGTCGGCAGAGCCAAGGATTCCCGCAGCGTGCCCAGCACACGTACACAAAAGCAAAAGTGACGCAGTGCATGGTGTTCTTTGGGAAAGGACTTTGGGAACTTCCCCTACAGAATGTGGGCTGCGTCTCCTCTTCGTACATACCGCAGGGGAAATGGAAGACGAGAAACACCAAGGGTGGGAATTAAGACTGTGTTTTCATTTCCTCTTTCTTGTTTGTTACTTGGTCCTTCTCTAGTAAAAGAAAAAAAAAAAAAAAAACGACAACAGAAAACCCAGCTGCACCTGGGTTTTTACATAAATGTTCTCTTGCACTTCAACTGGTTCACCTCCTGGCAACACTGAACTCCAAAAAGTACGGTGCACTCTCTCTTTAAGAAAGACTGCTCCCTGCCCAGCTGTTGACTTGCCTGAAGGTGAGACCTCTGCTTAAATTCATGGCTCCAGCTGTCAAAAGCAAAGAAAAGCAGCTTTTCCTTGGCGGCTCTCTGCTTTGGGTAGAATTTGACATCTTCCTCAGTCAGCAGAATTTAATCAGCATCAAGTGCCCACAGCCGCTCAGCTCCACCACCGCTGGGCTGGGGCTGGGGCTGGGGAGCCAGACCTGCGGAGGAGAAGAGGGGGAGAGTCCGCAAGGCAGCAGGCACAAGCAGACACAGGCACAATCACCCATTTCTATAAGAAATCCAAAGCTTGTCACCGTCTAGGGAGAGCCTCATTATACCCTTTGACTTGAGAATTGCTGTTATCACGCAGTAACTTAACCCGGCTTAGGCTCTGCTGTGTCCTCCTGGGCAGCTGAGAGCAGGTAAATGGAGTGAGTTATTGACAGCTGACAATGATACTGATTTCCAAAAGAAAGCCGGTGAAATGGGCTCAGGGATATGGTTTCCCAGACTTGAGCAGCGAACAAGTAAAGCCAAGGGGGCGACTCCTGAGATTGCTGTGCCCTGTTTGCCTTCCTCCTTGGGAAAAGAGTGCCTTCAGCTACTTTCACACAGATGTCAACAAACTAAATGATCCAGCTCATGAAGTAAAACTGTTGAGGTGATCACCTAACCTATAAAGCCCAGCATTTGATGCATTCATGAACCTCAAATAGTTAGATTGGACTGGTGCATGCGGACGTAGATACATGCAGACGTAGATACATGCAGATGTAGGTATATGCAGTTTTGTTTAGGGACCCACAACAGCAGGAAGGCATTTGCTTTTATCCAGTCCTGCCATCTCCTTCCTGCCACCGACCCCTACAATCCAGCAGAGCGCAGCGCGCTGGGGAGAGCTGAGGGTGAGGTGGTGGGAGGCAGGGAGGTGGCGGTGCGGTGTGGCACTTCCCATTTCAGATTTTGGCCCTGCGAGGTGTGCTGGGGGACCGTGCTGGCCGATTCCCTCCTGCTGCCCCGTGCCATCCATCGCTGGGAGCCAGCCTGGCTGCCCCAGGACATGCATTTCGGGGGGGCTCGGTCGGTGGCCGCAGGAGTGTGCATGGGGTGTTTTCTCAAGGAGACCTTGTATTAGTGCTTACCCATTTAAAATAACCTATGCACAGTAAATATCATCTGCCTATGTGTTTTCAACTCACAGACTCCAGACGTTCCTATACATGTAGTTCATTTCTAGCACCTGCAGCTGTTACCCATTTCCTGACCATATCATCATGCCCATTGAGGAGAGGAAGGACATGTTGGGTTGTTTGCTTTTTTAAATGTTTACCTCTTCCACCTGTTTGATATTAGCCTGCATAATGGCAGGGAGTTAAAGCAAAGGAGGCAGCAAACAGGAAGCAAAGCAATGCCCGAGGTGAGGGAGGCTGCCAAGAAACAAGAGTGGGGGGGAACTGACTTGTCTCCAACCAAGGAGGGTATTTAGTTCTCCCCTGGGCTAAGCTAGGTACTGGGGGGACGCTAAGTTGCCAAATGTCCCCATTTAGAGAAGAAGGGGAGCGAGGAAGAGGGAGATGCATAAGGAGAGAGATGCTGTGGTTGGAGGAGGGAGTGCAGGTAAAGGCTTGCTGCTCGGGGAGCGGGGGGAGCTCGCAGGTGCACGGCAGCCCAGGAGCTTGACAGTGATCAATGCAGAGCTCGGGCTGTGAACTGTGTACTCTCGCAGCCTGTAGCCATGAATGCGGTGGGGTTTTTTTCCCCCTGCTCCTTTGTATTTGGGGAATGAACTTCATAAAACCTGCATTCATCGTTTTTGCTCAGCCACATGACAAACTTCTACTGAACTGTGTCCTGGAGGGGTGATGCAGCCACAATAACAAGATCCCTCCTGCTCCAGTCATTAAAAACACTGCATTTCTCATTTCACAGCGCTGGGGGAGGGGACCGAGAGCAGCCGAGGAAGTGAATCCCACTGAGGATACTGTTACAGTATGAAAGAGACCATTAACCCAGTGCATTTACCTACAGAACTTATCAACAAACATCCTACCAAAAGACACACTTTTAATCTTATCCTAGCACTGCTCATCTTTCTCAACATTCACCTTCAAAAAAGCCCTTCCTGATAAGCAGAACTACAAACTTGCTTCCCTTCTTAAACCTCTTCATTTAAAACTTTGCAGTGCTAAAAGGTACAATGCTGATCTCGTGTAGTGTCTGGAGTCTCCTCAAATGATATCCCCCTAATATGAACAGCTAACTGAAGACATCTGTTGGATGCAATTATCTGAATGTTGCATCATTTGTTTTATGCATGTTATTTTCTATATTACTCAGGGGTAACATATGTAATTCTGTTTTTCTGACAGTGATGTTATTTGTGAAGGTGATTTTCCACCGTCAACCGGGTTCGGTGAGTAGGCAAATATTTTGTCATATTTCTAGTAAAATGCTGTTATTGATTAATGAAGTAGATGTGCATATTTTTAATTATTTTAATAATTCTTCCCAGCCTGCTGTAACGAGGAGCGGTGAAATGCACACTCAGGTGCAGCTCCTTAGCTTTCATTCACTGTAACAGGTTTTCATGGCAGGGGGTGAACTCTGGTACAAGCTTTAGGGCTGTAGGATTACCTGCTGCACAGCACTCTCCTTGCGGGAAATGGGCCAACTAATAATGTTGGATTAAAGAAGAGATGGAAATGACTGAAACGTATTTTCTTTTGGAGTCAGAAATATTTTGCTAGAACTTCTAAAATTTTCATTAAATTTTGTGACAGGAGCTCACACTGATTACTTTATAAAGTACTAGGGAAAACACTTTCAGCAAATGTCTGCAGAAAGCTTTTCTCTACCAACTCCGTTTTATCTGTTTTCTGAAAAAAAAGGCCCCGTAGGCTCTGACACAGCCAAGTTGCTGTGGCTTACTAAAATACCAGTGTTAGGCGAACCCTGGTAATTGTACAAACACGCGCTTTTAGCTGGGGCAAACACAAGATAAATGACATTAACTTTTCTCTGGGGTATAAACTAACATGTTTCACCTCACAGCGGGAGCCGTGATTGCAGGTCAGGCAGAGCAGCTCGGCTGATGGGCAGGGAGTCGCTACGCTGAGGTTAGCCTGGAGATGCATCTCAGCCTGGTGTGAAGCCCTGGTCCTTCCCAACAAGGACAACAAGGGTCCTTCCCTCATGCCTGACCTGGTGAGCACAGAGGGAAAGCGTATTATTAGTGTTATTTAATTTGCATTACTGTGATAGTTAAGAGCTCCGGTTTGGATTAGGGCTCTGTTGTGCTGGGCGCTGTATAAACACACATGAAAGCGTGACACTGTCCTCAAGAGCTGCCCGCCTTATACAAACACACACGGGAGTCGGGTACGGTTTCACACCGAGGTTGGGCTTTGTCTTCCTCAGTGCCTTCTGCTGTGCCAAGCGTGTTGTCAGCTCCCGCAGATCCTCTGTATTTAAGAGCCCACCCCTCAGCCTGCTCTTTGCTGAATTGGTAATTTGGCAAGTTCCCGTGTTTGTGTAGCGTGCAGTAGGTTACCCAGAAGGATACTTGAGGCCAAGCTGGGACAGGCCACGTGAGTCTATTTTAAGGGCAGCTACAAAAAGTCCCCACGTATTGAAGTTCTGAGCGGAGAGAGCTCGAGCTGGCTGAGGAAAACAAGCCGCCTCGCACGAGGCAAGGCCGGGGTCGGGAGGAGGCAGAGCTGGGCAGGGAGGCCTGTTGGGTCTGCTGCAGGCCTGATCCACGCAGGACAACTCAGCAGCCTGACGGGCTGCAGGGCTCCCCGTCCCATGGGAAGCATCTCCCCGTTAATGTTGAGACGGGCTGTTAATAAACAATAACAAAATTGTCTTTATACATCTCGGAGGAGGTGACTAAAGCAGGAGCAGAGAGCAGCAGCTGGTTTACTCTGTGAGAAATGTTTATTCATTTTCCCCATAGGCTGTTAATAGGACTTCTGGCTTTAGCAGAAGAAATCCCACCTTGTTCCCTAAAACTTGCTCAATAAAGATGAGTCATAAGTAATTTCCGTGTTTTGAAGCAGTGATCCTTCCTTCACCCTGTGTAGGAATGGCAGGCTGACACCTCAAAAGGAACTGGATAAAAACCTGTTTGGATGATGCACTGTGTTCGGTGGCCTATCGTTGTAATCTCATAGTGGTGTGCATCCAAATGGTGCTTGACATTTCTCATTTTCTAAAGCTAAGGAAAGAGTTCTCTATGCAGTAATCTTCTCCTAATCCCCCCTATTCCTCTGAACATTAAAGATCTGGATACATTACTCCTTCAAAACTCACTTAGAAAAGCTACATCCCTTTTTATAGACAGCTGGTAAGTTCAGTTGTGTTGAAGACTGCCCTTTGAAACAGAGCTCACCAGCCTGGCTACAGCATCACTTAGGGATACGTGGTGTGCTGCTGGCAACTGCAGCGTCTTGTGGGTTAAACAAGTGATGTGGGCAGATTGAGGCGGGCAAGCGTTTACATATCAAAAGGTGTAAGAATTCTCAAAACCAGTATAAACCTAATAAACAAGTCTCATCAGGTGTTGTTCGAGGGGCGGTTTGGTTTTGTTCGGAAGTAAGAATGCCATGCAGTCAAGGTGTTGCGGTCTGACTGATAAACCAGTTCTGGTCACGACGGGGCACAAAGCCTCCACCGTTCAGCACACCTCCCAGCCAAGTGCAGCGTCTGGCCTTTGCTTCAGTGTCGTGCACTCTGGCCCACTCACGTGATCCATCACTCCTTATTAAAAATATACCTTTTTTACTCTTGTAGACAAAATGCATAAACATTTGACCCCTGGAAAGATGATATACAGCTAAAGACAGCCTTTGAAAACCCTGGAGTATGTATGTGCGTTATAAATTCCTCCTCTCTCACAGGACCAGCACAGTAGGAAAAAAAGATAATCGGTCGTGTCTCTCGGTCTCGTTCTCCACCCCGCTCCCTCATCGCCCTTGCGCTTCCCCCTCCTTTGTGCTGCGGGATGTGCCAGCACTTGTCCTGGCAAAAGCCAGTCTTGGATCTTAAGACTGAAGAAAACTCCAGTGGGTTCGTGACAAGCTCAGCCTTTCCCAGGACTCCTCTCCTCCCACCCCAGCCCACACGTCAGGATGATTACCTGGTGCTGGTGGGCTCTGGTGGAAGAGAGGGGCACCCACACCCAGCACCGCGTGGCTGCCTGGTGGGCACGTAGCTGGTGCTCTCGTAAATCAGGGCCTGGAAATGTGTGCACATGCATGTGCAGAACTGCATGTGTGCAAAGTGTGTGTAAATGTGTGTGCCCCACAGGCAGAGACCACCAGCAGGGGGACAACAACAGGGCACTGCCATTCAGTCTGGTCTTGGTCTGTGTTTTTAGGGAGGAAGTGAAATGAACAAATGCTTTGCCATCAGTCATAGGGACCTCGGTCCTTCTGTGTACCCAGGGCAGGTAACATCAGCTACTCCACTGCACCCAGCTACCGCCTTGTTCCCCCTCCCTTGTCTTTGGCCTTTCTAGAAATATCTAGAAAGTTTGCCTGCAAGACTTCCCACCATCACCACTTTTGGTGGTGGTGATTTCATGACACAGAAGCTGCCCATTAGGAGTTGCACAGCAGCTCATTTTCCAAAGAAGCTCCCAACCAACAGTCAGGAGACAAAGCACTAATTCTCCTTCAGCCACACGCAGCCTGGTCTGGATTTCAACCGGGGACCGAGGATATGACTGATTTCAGTTCTTACCCCTAGTACCTAATGGTATCTTGTCCCGATTGCTAAAGATTAAATCACTCCATGAGTAAACACCCATGCTGTTCTTAATGCATACACATCTGTAAAGTCCACATCAGGACTTCGGATAGAAAGAGACCAACTGAGCTTTCTACATCATAAAAAGTTGTGAAGCTCCATCCTAAGCTTGTTCTCTATTTTCCCTTTGTTAGATTAATGTAATTTTTTTTATACAAGCTTGTTCTCCTAGTCATTATTTTATACCATCTTGTTCTTGTATTAAAGTCATGATTTAGTTTAAATAATTACTTTTGTCTCCCTGTTCTTTTCTCCTCTAACATATCTAAAGGCTCCTGACCCTGCTTATCCATTCTTGCTGTTTTGTTGCTACATAAATCAGTTTATTTTAGGAGATTCTTAGAGAGACTTCTCATTTTCTTGATCATCAGTTGTTCTGGTCTATCTTTTTTTTTGTAAATATGGGTGACAAGTGCTGTGCATGTTGTTCTGCATGACATTTTGATACTGCCTTACACAACGGTGCCATGCTTTTCTAATTAGCTGAAGTATCTTGTCTAATACATCCTGTGACTGCATCTACCTCTTCCATGGCTGTCACACTGCTGGCTCAGTTACCCTGTAATGAATGACAATACCTTGGCCTTTCTTCACCAGTTTTTTCCAAGCGCTGTGTTCCTGCCTTTACAGCAAGAATTCCTAGCTGTATGACCTTTTGCACTCTGAGTTTCTGAAGTCATCAGTTTTTTTCCTGATATTCTACTTATCCTGTCTGTTGATAAGGCATCTCATCTTCAGTAATTTTCATTAGCACATTATTATTGTTATTGCTATTATTATGCCTCCACCAGCCCTGCTTAAGACAAATGATAATAAAAGCTCCTTAACATTCATGTTATGCTGTTCCTGGTGGGAACCTCATTCCTTAAGTTACAACACAAAACTTCTGCTGCAACTCCTTTTCCTCAAAGGCAGAAGCTATCAATGGCATCCACCTTTGCCCGTCTATTTCTGCTGGATGTTTTTCTCCAGTGCAAGGAAGGCAAGAGGAAAGCAGACTTCTTAACCACGCAGCACAGAAGAGCAGCACGGCGTGCTATGGTCACCTTTGAGCAGAGCTGAAGGCGAGATCCCTAGATGCACCTGGCAAAGTGGCTGACATACCTATGGAGGGGGACAGACAAGGATTTCTACTGCTTGTGCTCTTCCCAAATGTGCTTTGTGCCAGAGCAATCCGGGAGCCACTGTGCACACACGTTTTACCAGGGTTCAGCAGTATCTAGCTGTGCCCTTTACTCCAAGCACAGGAGAAGCCAGAAACCCCCCAGTTTCAAGTTTGTGTGGTAGTTCATTGTCTTCAGTCTGGTCAGCTCCAGGGCTTTGAGTGCAGCGTTTCCAAACATTGAGAACAAACCCTAAGCATTTGTAAAAACCGCAGAGCGTACAGTTAATACACCCAGATGTGCTGTCAGCCCCACAGCACTGCACTGGAGTGGATGGAGTGTGTAAATCTTGGAAAGGTTAAAGCTGAGAGACCAGCGATATGCATAAAGACTCGTGTTCCTTCCAGGAGGAGGAGGGGGGTGAGGTGTTATCATTCTCCATTAATCACTTACATCTCCAACCTGCCTAAATCCTCTGAAAAGAACCAGCAAAGAAAACACCAGCTGCTGTAGCTCCTACTTTTTCCTCCGTACCCTCCAGTCTCCCTCCCTCCTCCCTGCCTTCCCCAGACTGTGTTTATTTTTACTGCTCGTGAATCAGCCAGGAACTTGCTCCCTGCAACAGGATCAGCTGAGAACAAGCTGCAGATTGAATGTTCCCTGAAATCCTGGGTTTGTTTTGTAGCTTACGACCAGCAGCAAAACAGTGGAGAAAAGGGGAGAAAGTGATACACCTCTGCTTTCTCACCCGGGAAGATGGGACTTTCATTCTGCAGAGAGCGGGACTTCCCCAACTTGCTCTTTGAATGCAGGGCAGCTTTCACTAGAGATTTTGAGCACACTTAGCTTATGAAAGTCACTTAAACTGCGAGCGCTTTGGGCAGGGAACCATTGCTTTATAGAGGAGCTCCGAGCTCCTCCAGTAACCCGGACCCATCACACCAAACCACGAGCAGCACAACAGCTCTCCCTTCAGCTGTTTCTTCTCACATCGCTGTGAGGTAAGAACTGCCCTGTTTTGAAGAGCAAAAGGATTCACCCACCAAGCTCGATCGTGCCACACGCTACCCCAGCTCTGGCATCCGTGCCAGGACTCACACGGGGGGCAGGGGCAGGCAAGCCCCTGTGTTAGCCCAGTCACTGCTGTGCTGAAAAGCCCCCACCCCGGGGGTGGCAGGCAGGTACATGGCACAGGGCAGTGAAGAAGGGCAACTGGTGACAGAGACGTGACTGATGGGGAGGAGAGAGGTGAGAGGCAGGGGAACAAGAGGGGAAAGACGGAAAGGAAAAAAGGAATTGAAACACACACCCCCAAAAAAGCGTGTGTAGGAAAACAGAAAAAGAAAAGGCAAATTATTCCTGGGAGAATGAGCATTTTCCTCAGGTGGGGTAGGGCTGTCTCTCTGGTGCCTCTCTGAACCCACACTCTCTGACCAGAGTACCCAAGAGCACAAGACCTGTCCCAGGATGCTTTCTCCTGCCATGCTGCTGTCCCGGTCCCTAGAAGGATCACACTCTTGATCCCCAAGCGGTGAGAGTCTGGGGAACCAGTGCTGGAGTCCTGTCCTCTACAGAGCAGGGAAATCCTCATTTACAGAGCCACCAAAATACCTGCTTTCTCCAGACTCCTGTGGCCAAACAGTCCAAAGGCCACCCCAACACGCGCCATCCCACAAATCATTTACATCCAGCATTTCAACTCTTATGGCTTTGGAAGGCATGGAGTGCTCCCCTTCTCGCCAAGGAGAATGGAAAAGCACTCAAGTTGTGGAGAGGGGAGCGTCTCCCGCGCAGCACCACCACGGCACGCACCGGGAGGCTGACTTGTCACTTCGGCACTGGCCTGGTGCAGAACTGCTAATCTCTTTCAGATTGAAGAGGCTGTTTGCTGCCAAGACTTCTCTGCCAAAAGATAACTTTATAATACTGATAATCAGGCACCCGGTGATGATAAAATGCCTGTTGCTTGCCTCTGTATGAAGAGTTTCTTGCTGACAAGCTGCTTATTATGGCAAAGCATTTGTGTTATGGAAAAAGCAGAGCCATTTACTGAAAAGTAGCAAAAAAATCTTATCTTAGCCGAGAAGTGGAGAAAGTGCAATTAATTAATTTGTTTCTGAGTCTGACCTCTAGACATAATAGATTTTATAGCACAGCTATATATTGTAATTACAGGATAGAGCAAGCCTATACCGTAGCTTGTAGTTGAGTGCGTAATGAGGAGTGAAAGATTGATGTTCAGTGTGGTCAGATGACTAATACACTGGTAACAACTGAACTGGTCGAGCAAGAGTAACAGGCACCTGAGATAACATTTGATGTCTTGCTGAATAATGGTGGTGTTTCCTATGTTTATTATCTTCCTCTAACCTGGTAATTAACTTGTCCTAACAGCACTGAGTGCAACACAACATTGGGGATGCTGCTGCTGCTCCCTGTGTAGCTGATGTCATGCCACTGCTCATCCCTTTGTCCTCCCTCAAGAGCACTATGGGATTTTCCCAGACTGCACACAGTAACCACGGGCACATAAACACAAATGACAGATGATAGATGCCTTCTGAGAAACTTGCTTTAATGTTAATCTTCAATCTTGTCTGGGAAAACAAAGAAAGAAAAGATGAACGTGAGAGAACATCATGCCTTGATTGCAAAATAATGTTAGGTAAACCTTTAGCACAGATGAAGCCAGTTTCATCCTAGGATATGTGGGAGGGTTTTTTGGTCTTGAACATAACCTTTTTGTGATGTTCTTCATAAAGACCCAGAGGTCTCCTCCTCCAGTGGGGTTCAATTAGGTTCCAGCTCTCTTGCTGTGTTCAGGTGATGATAAAACACCATTGGGTCATTATAAGGTTGAACCATGACAGATGCCCTACATTACTACCTCTCACTGACCGAGCTCTATGCAAAACTTAACTGTGTTTAAGTCCTGGAAATTCTGCTTTTTACTTGCTCTATAACCCAATCACAACTTGCCTGAAAAAAAACCCCAAGCCAAAACCAACAGGTGGGATTCTTAGGTGAATTTTCCCTTTAAAAAAAAAAAAAAAAAGGTAACAAACAAACAAACAAAAGAAATCTTTAGATGTGGAGGTTTCTGGCACACTATTCTGTAAACCTAGTGCAACACCTGCATGCCATATTTTCAGGCAATGCCACTCCTGGACTTTAAAAGCTGCAGGGACTCAATTGTCACAGGTTTTTAACGCTACAGGCAATAACAAAGGGATTGCATTTATAATCGCTGCATTGCTTCTGAGAATTTCCTTGGCAGGGCTGCATTTAAGGCTCCGTGAGCTTGATTGGCAATGGCTGGGTTACCTGCTACTGCAAGCAGGGGTGACTCACCTGGGGTTTCTATAGCCTGAGCACTAACAAAGAGCCTGTGACTTCCAATCTGCCTGGGGCTCCTGTCTGCTGCTCTGCGTGCCTCTGAAAACAACATGTATTCGGAAACTGAGCGGGGGAGGCAGAAATGAAGGGACAGGGAGAGCAACAAACTCAGGTTACAGTTTGGGTACCTGTGTTTCTGAGCGGCTCCGGTCGCAGTTACAATGCTTAGTTCAATCTGCTTTACAGAGCTACCCCCTGCAACCCTTCATCTCAGAAGATGCATTTGAAAAACAAGGCCGGTAAGTGAGGTAGGATTTGGATGTGAACGGGGATCATGCAAGACAGGCTCTGGCATGGTAGCAAGGGATGCTGCCTGAGAGTGTAGGCAGCAGGATGCGAGTAGGAGAGTAAAGGCGCTCCGTGAGCTGATAAGGCTGGATTAAGGGCTTGGCACTGAGCAAACCATTAGAGAAGGACGTTGTTAAGAAAGGCAGAGTGAGGAATCACTGCCAATGCCGATCCTGCTCTAATGAACTGACCACGGCTGGAAATGGTTATCTCAGGACGGTGCTGAAAACCAGCCACTAGGACAGATGAGATGTTTTAGGTGTTGTAAGAAGGCACGAGTGACTCTTGCTGACACTGATGCTCCAGAAGCGCTGCATGTGGATCTCATTTTCTCTCTCACGGGAGGCAGGAGGAAAGACACAAACTAGTAATATTCGGCTGCTATTTCAGACCCGCTGCCAAGGGGTCCGGGCTACTTGAATGGCAAGAGACACTTATGAGGCCTCGTTACTGCAGTCTCCAGTGCCTCTGCCTCCTCTCCCCCGCTGCCGCCCACCGGCCGGGGTGGGCGCGCGAGGTGGGGGGCGGCGGGGGCAGAGGGGGGAGGCAGGCAGACAGCTCATGTAGAAAACAGTTTTGCTGTGCTTAGATCCTGCAGGTTTTGCTTTCCCCCCATTGTTAAGTGGCATTGAGCACCAGCAAAACAGGAAACCGCTTCCTCCAGCCGCTGACCCAGCGATCCCAGGGCAGCTGCTGGCTGCACGGAGTGGCCTCCCCACGCCACCCTGTTCCTCGAAAGTGTCTGGACATTTGGAAGCGCCTTAGGGAAGAGCAAGAAATATCAGTAAAGCTTGAATAAGCAGGTACACTTGGCAGCTCTTACAAGATGGGAGTCATACTGGAAATATCTGGTGGTAATGGCCAAAGCTGTCTCTGTTTTTCGAAACTTAGGGCTTATGGAAGTGACAGCAATCATGTCAAAGCCAATCTCACCTCACTCATCTGGTAACTAACTTAATTGTCTCTTTGTTGTGCCGTGCAGCTCTTGTATCAGACATCCTCACTTGGGCTGCAAAGAAACTATTGTTTTACAGGCACTGCAGCTTGTGTTGTGATCCTTAAATCTCAGAAGTCCAGCCAGGTCTCGCTTTGCTGGGCGGCCTTAGCAGAGGCAGGAAATGGTGCTAGTGAGGTGGTAGGTGACCCTGTTCTTCCTGAGAAAGCAACACCCCACGGTATCAAGAGAATATACATTGCTTGGGTTTCTGTCCTTCTGAGGAGACTGCAAATGGAGGATAGCAAAGACCTTGTGGCTCCTTTGCTAATTGCACATCCCCTGGTGTTCTCTGATTATCAAGGACAATGTCATCCTCCCTGGTGACATTCTGCTGACCTAGAATTCCCATTGACTTGTTTTGTTGTGGGTTTGTTGTTTTTTTTTTTTAACATGGTGTGATATTCTTCATTCTGTCTCTTAAATACTTACATAGAAAAAAATAATCCTGTAACCTCACTGGGAATGTCTGGTGGATATTTTTCACAACTGCATTTCTGTGTTTCTGAAAGTAGGACACATCGATGTGAAAGAAATGATGCTCAACCCAATCTCTGTCACCTCATTACTCTTGAGCTCCAACTTAATTACCTCCCTGATGCTTTGCACAGCTCTTAACCAGACATTCTGTGTCTGCTTAGAAATCTGCCATGCAAAATGAAGTGATGAGTGTATACCCTCTTCCTCCTGGAGAGATGAGCTGTGAGGTTTGGTAAATATCATTTCTAGAGCACCCCAAAGGTGCATCGCATTGTACAGGCCTGATCCTGCACCACTGGAGTTCACAGATGACTTACAAAGACCCACTGAAACCACACTGAAAGCTCATATCACAAAATCGGTTTAAAGATAATAGCAAAGTTTTAACCTCAATACATTTGTGGTTTATAGTTTAGAGCTCCAAAGACAGAAGTTAGGCTAACAGATCCTGAGTTCTGACCTCCTGTATACCCCTATGGCTGTATTGACGCCAGTGGGATTGCAAGGAAGAAGAATTTAATGGTCTATTTTCAGAAAGTCTTTCAGTCCCTTGTGTGAAAGTTCATACCCCAAAGTGGAGGGGACATGTCTGAACGCCCTGTAAAACTCACTCCTGGTTCACACACAGACCAAGGTCTGCCATATGAGTAGCCATGTAAGCCTCAAAAATTATGTGAGCTATACACCGAAAATTAAATTCACATCCCTAAAAATTTAAAATACATTAATTTTAAGAGCTAAAATAATATGAGATATAATTATCAAGATACTATAATTTTGGCCATGGGGAAGATAAACTGGGAGTTTAACCACAGTAAACACCTCAGTGTTATAAGGATATGAGCACATTCTGACACATTTTTGCTTGTTTCTATATGAGTGTCTCATTTATCTGAACTCAAACCCGATGCCAGTGTTAAGTCACTTCTAGAGAGTCATTCTGCCAGGCGGCACAGCACCCTCGGCCACGCAGTCTCCAGTTCACGTATGTGTGGGGACAGGAGAGCTCAGCTGTGTCACCTCGCAGGTGCACTCCTTCAGAACAGGCTGTTCTTACACTTCCCTCTGCTCGCAACTGAAAGTTATCGGGACAAATGTACCTTCAAAACGCACTGTGGATGCCCGTACTGCGTATCTCTGTTTTGTTTTGTTAACTGACCCTTTTACTGCAGTGTTTTGCGTTGGTTTTGGAGGTCTGTGAGACTCTGTTTTGTTTGTCGTGTTCTTCAAAAGTAAACACATCTGGCAACACGTTGCTGCTTCTCCCCAGCCCTTCCTCATACTCGGGGAGTTGACCGAATTGCCTCTTTAATTTCACCATTCCCAGAGGTGTGCTGTGCACCAGGGCATTTTCCATGGATTCACAACATACTGCAGGGATGCACTCTCTCTGCTGCATCGACCCCAGGGTGAGCTGTGCCACAGGTTTCCCTAGAGAGCCCAGATGATACCATCAGTTGTACAGATGACCGGTTCAGCCTCTGGGCTGCCTTTCTTTTGGCCTTTTTTTCCCCCCATTTTTTTGTGACACAGGGGCTTGTCACAAAACTGTTCTGAGCACGTGTGTGATGCTTAACAATATGGTAAATATACATCCCTTATCTTCCCTGACAGAGAGCTTTCTAACATCTGGATGGTACTTCAAAACCATGAAGCCCTTTTCCAACAAACAATCTTTTTGTGTCTCACTCCAGATAGGCTTTGGTGTTCACTACAATAGTAATGCGGTGCATTAGAGTTTTAAGAAACTTATCTCTATCTATTTCCTGGTCTCCCTCACAAAATATAAATCACCCTTAACGTTGCTATTACACAACGAAAGTCAGTGCCTGTAACTCAAGGTTACACTTAACCTATCTTTGAAACTCATTTTGTGTAAATAAAACATAATATTAAATAAAATAGGAGAACTTCACTAAGATGAAGAGAAATGCTTAGGAAAGAGCTCAGGTCCTAAGACATGCAAGAACACCTCCTGTTTCTTGTGGAGAGCTTCTGCTTGGAAGTTGGCCTTCTCAGCAGGGTCTCAGCAGCTTTCTGGTGGCATATCCTGGTCTCAGAATGATCTTTTTCACATGCTTTGTTCAGTTCTCTGTCTAAATCTATGAAGTATTCAAAATCCCTCTTTCTCATGGTTACCAGCTGATTGGGCAAAAAATACCACTTAGTGCACATATATCTGTCCTGTTCAGCTGCTCTCGGATCATCGTTCTCTTGGATGTCATTTATTTCTTTTCACAAGGGACACTTAAAAAGAAGGCCAGGGCCTGATTTGGGGACTGACATTCACCTGTATCCATGTAACCTGCTAATTGCTTTGTTGGAAACCCACCTACAGCTAGAAAAACTGTTCAGTGCTGTAGTTAGAACTTTTCTTCTTTATTTCCCTGGCGGAGAGCTAGGGGATGTTTTGGTAGCTATTCCAGGGTTAATTGTCTTTCTGCCCAACCAGCCGCTGTTAAATGTTGGCTCTGGAAGGCTTTTCCTTTGCCCATTAATCTCAGATCTGGTGAGGCCAGTGAGGCAGCGAGGTGTGCATCTCTGTTTTTACAGTGCTAATGATAGACTTGTAAAAGGGGGGGAGGCTGTGGCTGGGGTTTTGCTGTAACACTGGCTCTTTTTCCTGTGCATAGCTACACTTTGACGTGGTATGCTTGAACTTACAGATCAAAGAGAATTACCAAAATGATCCACTTGTGAATTGTGGGCCATTATCTGTTATTAACTCATCTTGAGCACTGTGGTAAGCAAACTGTAATTTACAGTATGTTATTACATTTCTGCTCACTGTGGTGTGTGGCAGCTGAATGTGTGTGTGTGTGTGATAGTCCATAACGAGAAGTAATCTTTTCTAGCTAATTCAAACACATCTTTGCCAAGCCCTACTAAGGTTGAATAAGAATTTAATTTACTTCTAATAATTTTGTTTTTCTGCTTCCTGCCCCTCCCACCACATTGAGGAGAGGAGAAGGTTTCACCTTCTCCCTTTCTCTCCAGTACATGCTTGCTTCCAGGAAAACTTGGAAGCGCAGCAACAACCTCCTCCGGTTCTCTGCCAGATTTCCTTCAGGACTTAATGATTCAGGTGGCTTCATTTGCTAAATTTTTGCCAAAAAAAAGTAGTTCTCTACTGACACCATATAATAAAGTTGAGCAAACAGGAGGGCTGGTAGGAGACTTATTTTTATTGCCTGGCTCTAGTCACATGACAGCTCAGGTTACAAAATACTAATACCCCTGCCAACTCTCAGGATCCACCAATTCCTCTTGCTACTGTTTTAATCCAACCTGTCTTTTCTTTTCTTCTTTTTCTCCCCCTCCCCCCCCCCCCCTTTTTTTTTCCTGAGGGCAGAGGGTGAAGGAGAAGGCATTAGACTGGGGCAGGAGATAGAGTGGAAAGCAAGTATATCATGATTGGGAGTATCCCTTTAGCTCCTTCAGTGTTTGTTCAGCACTTTTTCGCCAGCTGAATAGCTTATTCCCTCTGAGTGTTGGCAGCCTTTGGCAGTAGTAAAGCTATGTCAGCATTCCCCTGTTCCATCTCTTTTTTGGAAAAGAATCCTTTAAAATATTCCATTTTCACCTTGTTTGCAAGTTGTGATGAAGGCTTCTCCCCCAATTAAAGTGTGACATTTTGGCTTGAAAAACAACTTCAAGATCAGGAAGATAAGCTAACAGACATGCACACACTCAAAAAAAAAAAAATCCTCCTTGTGGAAAGAAATTCAGCAATTCAGTGGAGCCCCTTCTTTTGTTAGCAGTGAGACATATATTTTCAGAAAAATAGCTGATAAAAACAATAGATTTGAAAAATGTAAACTTTATGCAACTCTCTGGAGTTCTTCACAGTGGTTTCCCCTCTGTCCCTTCTTCCAGCATGCAGCAGTACCAGAAGCTTTGGTGCTACAGGTTCCTGCAAGGAATCTACCTAGATAGGTAGATGCCCAAGATCATTGTACAATCTCTGACGCTGTAGCGACGCTGCTGCTGCTACCTCAGCTACTTTAAGGTGAAAACAACTGTGTCCACAGTGTCCTGAAGGCACAGCTCAGCAACACAAGTAGCTCCTAATAGTAGGTTTAGAATTTTGTGCAAAAGGAGAAAAAAAAACTCTATGGTGCTCATCCCACAGGCATTGATGGCTTTTGTTCTGTAAAAGGTATAGAGAATGACTACGTATCTTTCTCCACCTTTGTGAAAGAAAAGCTGTGGTACGGGTAAGTTAGGAGACCAGTTCAAGGCAACACAGGACTTCCCTGGTGAATTCAAGAGCGAGAATTTAGGTGAGAGTTGTAGTCCCTGTGTGTCAGCTAGGAGACCACCCATCTTCTCTTTTGGCAAAGCATGAGTGGAAATGCACTTCCTCAGCCTTCCAGTGTCTGTGCCCATGCTAGTTTCCAAGGGGGAGTATATTGCAATTGTTTTACTTTTTCCATTTCTGCTCTTCTTCCAGGAGTTGCCTATGAAGCTCTGCAATACTATCGCACTATTGCATCGTCCTCATTCAGAGCTATCTTGAAAACACAACCCCTCTCTGATTTCTCGCAGAACTACCTCTTGTAATTAGGAGCTCGTTATGGCTGCAACCGGGCAGGGTTAGAGGAAGTAGGTGTCAGCAGTGACTCCTTGCATCCACCTGTCTTCACCTGTTGTGGACACTGGCTGTACGCTTTTAGGGGCAGGAACCATCACTTTCTACAGCCTGTACAAGGCTTCCGCCTGTCAGTACTTCTGACCACAGCACTGATGGTGTCCCTTTAGAATGCCCGTTTTCAGAAGACTTAAATAACACATATTCCTCACTTCAGCTTTTATGAGTTTTGTTATGCTGTAAGAACCAATGAAAATTATTTTTCTGAAGCCTTTCCACCTCAGCTGCACATAATACAAGTGCATCAGGAGAATAATACCATCCACAGCGAGGGAAGGGCAGTGTTGGATCTCTGCACTTGCTTTGACTCCAACATAGTGGAGTTAATTTAATAAACTGACAGATTTTGATAAACCATGGCCGTGTTGTGATGACCTGCTTCTTGGGTATTTTCCTTGTTCTTTAGAAGTTTCATTTCTGTGTGTGCGATCACAGCACCCTCTACTGCCTCTTGCTTAATCTGCAAAAGGACAGCAAATGATTGTAAACTCTAAAAAGGACTTTTGGAGTGACTAGACTCTCTGAAGTGTTGCTTTATATATGAAACTACGCCCCCGCCATGAGAAAGGTAACGCAAGAAGGTGTTTCAGTTCTATTTAGAGGGCACCCCTGAGCTCCTAAACGAACAGCACGAATTCCTCAGGGGCTCCAGCACCCACAGCCTGACAGCAGGTTTTCCCTTGTATCTGCGCACTTTTGTCAGGTCCCTGGGGAAAAAACGAATCAATTGTCCTTGTGAGAAACGTGAAAAGGCACCAGATCAAACGCTAATTCTGTGTCTTCCCAGATCAGCTAACAGCAAACCCCAACCGTCCGGAATCCGCCCCTCGGGGAGCTGCAGGTCTGCGGGCAGTGCGGTGTCCCCTCTCGCCCCACCCAGGCGCCGGCTTCCTCTCTGCTGCTCCTTCTGCAAACCTCGGGGCCTCCTTC
>JAHREE010000101.1:9167738-9208222 GCA_033628505.1 Tringa tobata | reverse complement strand
GGAGGGTCGTTGTAGCCGGTGACTTGGGCGAGGGGGAGGTCGGGCAGAAAGGCGGGGACCGCGGCAGGTCTGGGGAGGTGTGTGTGTTTAGAGCTGGGCCTCGCGTGGTACGTGGGGGAAACCGGGAGTTCCCCGTTCCTCGGTGCTTGAACCCGGGGAACTGGGAGAGCTCGGGCTGGGGCGGGGCCGGGGCTGCTCCCCCGGCAGCGAGCTGCTGGGCTGCGCCGGGAGAAGGGAGAAGGGCCTGCGCGGTGGCCTCCAGCCAAGGATGGGGTGTCTTTCTCTTTCAGTTCCTGACAGAGCTTACCAGGCTCTTCCAGAAGTGCAGAACTTCGGGGAGTGTTTTCATAACGCTGAAGAAATGTAAGTTTTAAGTCTGTTGGCTGGATTAACGAGGTGTTCATTGAAATCAAACTTAGTGTTGTTAGCGTGTATTTTAAAAGATACGGTTAAAATTCAGAGTATCTGAAAACTAGAGCAGTCATATGGACGAATCAATCATCTTAGCTGCAGCACTAATAACCTTGAAGTACGACTGTATTTCAAACTGCGGGAAGTATTGGGACTTTATTAAACAACAACTGGGGATCCCTAGGCCTCTTAAAGGAGGCTTATAGTGTTGCTTTTTTGTGTGTGTGTTTCTCTGGTTTCTGGCTAGCTGGCACTACTCCAGAAGTCAAGTGTCCTCAGCTGCAGTTTGACATGCATTTAGAACATGCTGCTGCTGGAGCTGGTGGCTCATACAGCATGTCGGGGAAGGATTTACATCTTTTCCTGGCAGTTTTGGAACAGAACCTTCTGGGGTTACAGAGGAAGGGGTCTGTCAACAATTTGGCAGCAATGTCAGTTCAGGTGGCCTTAAATTCCAAGGTGTTTTACAGATCTCATGAGCAATTTTTAATATCTCATCATCTCACAGGAGGCATCTTAGTGAAATATGAACAAATTTTCTGTGTCTTTCAATACAGATGATGGCCGAACAAAACCAGTCCCACGCAAAGGCCATGTGGAAAGTTTTGAACCAGCAGACAATAAGTGTCTTCTAAGAGCAACTGATGGGAAGAAGAAAATTAGCACAGTGGTAAGTGACAACTTCTGGTTAGAAAGATAACTTGTCTTTTATTTCATGCACTATATGTTAATTGAAATTTATCTTTACATGAATTCCATGAAGAATACCCTCTTAATTCCAGAGAAACTGTATGGTAGCTAAACCCACAGCTTAAATTGGGATGCTGAATTGTTACACTTTCCTGAAGTTTGCATGCTTACACTCAGCATTACAGATGGGTCAGTAGTTTATAGTTTTGCTCTCTGTGTGCTGGATTTTGCTTCAGAATGGTATTGCAGGACAGCAGAAAAGGACCCTCCTTGTTTTCAGCAACTGTGGCTGTTTTGAATCAGGTAGAATTGTTTGGAGGGAAGGAGAAAACTGCTTCTATAGACATGGGCAGAAGGACACAAGGCAGATATGCAACCTGCAGTATGAGGGCAAACGTTGTGGCTCCAAGGAGAGGAAAGGTCCTGCACACCTTTAGGTTGATGGCTGGACTAGATGATCTTAAAGATCCTTTCCAACCTAGTCGATTCTATGATTCTACACCTCCACTCAAGCCTCAGGAGACAAAAAGGTAGTTTCTTGTAGACCTCGATGGAATTACTGAAGGTTCTTAAAACCCAGAAAAGATCAGGATATTCCCAGACTCTGAAACAGTAGAAAAGGGATCCTTGTTTCCTGGCAAGAATATGTAGGCATGGGTAGACTCTTTTAAGCCTTAATCTTGTTTAGCATACCTGTTTTTTTTCTCATTTACAGAGCTATTTGTATTTTGGGAAATGTTAGCTAGAAGCTGAAAAGCTGATGCGTTTACTTTTCTTGTGGTTTAGCCCCAGCCGGGAGCTACGACCACGCAGCTGCTTGCTCACTCCTCCCAGATTGGATGGGAGAGAGAATTGGAAGAGTAGGAGTGAGAAAAAAACAGTTTAATAGGTAGAGCAAAAGCCATGCAAGCAAAGCAAAACAAGGAATTCATTCACTGCTTCCCATGGGCAGGCAGGTGTTCAGCCATCTCCAGGGAAGCAGGGTTCCATCATGCATAACGGTTACTTGAGAAGACAAATGCCATCACTCTAAGCATCATTTTCCCCCAGCTTTCTATACTGTGTGATGTCACGTGGTATGGAATAGCCCTTTGGTTGGTTGGGGTCAGCTGTCTGGGCTGTGTTCCCTCCCACTCTTGTGCACCCCCAGCCTGCTCGCTGGCGGGGCAGTGAGAGGAGCAGAAAAGGCCTTGAGAGCTTAGCAACAACTAAAAACATTAGTGCACTATCAAAAGTATTTCTCATCCCAAATCCAAAACATAGCACTATACCAGCTGCTAATAGAAAAGTTAACTCTGTCCCAACTGAAACCACGACAACTTTGAATATGAGACTGGGAAAGGCTTTTGCTGACTTTAACTCTCTTCTGTGATATAACTCAAGGGAAAATGTTATTTTGAGAAATAGTTGAGAGAATCTGGGCGGCAAAGTATTTTTATGGCCCTGCAGGTAAATAAAAGCTTCCTTAGAATGTTTCTTCACGCTCTTCCCATTTGAAAACACAGGAATTTGGTGTGAATAGCCTCTAGAGGATTTTGTTAATCAAGGAGTGTGCTGTTTTCTAAGTCAATGAAGTGCTGTGACATGTTGGTACAGCTTGCCTGCCACTGAACGGGGTGGGTTGATCCAACTGCTGCTAAAAAGACTAGATGGTCACTAGATAGTAAACACATATTGATAATTGGTTTGTGATAGAAGCCAGTGTTTTCTTGGCTAACCTCCAGTATTACTTTTGTAGGTGAGCTCAAAGGAAGTAAATAAATTCCAGATGGTAAGTTTTGTATGCCTTTTATCTTCCTTTTCTGTAGATACTGGAGAATGGTCAGTAGGAAGCACTGGGCAGTTGTGAACACATTGATTCAGTGGGGAACCGTCATGCACATTAACCTTAGACTACTCACCTATCTGCATTTGTTAAAAAATAAATAAAAATCCCATTATATTTTATCTAATTTTCTGCACTGGTTTAGTAACAAGAGTTTCCCAGTGTAGGGTGTAAAAGCATGATTCCTTTAACAGAGAAAGTGCAGATACCTGTCCATTAGCAATATGTAAAATGTTACCTCTAGTGTATTGTCATTTACGTATTTGTTCTTGTAATGGTTCCAATTATTGTTTCAGGCATATTCAAATTTGCTGAGAGCTAACATGGATGGCTTGAAGAAAAAAGACAAGAAAAGCAAAAACAAGAAGAGTAAAGCAACACAGTGACGGAGCAGTGTCCTACCATCACTATAACAGACTTGACCATTGCTCAAAGCAAAGTCCATTTCTTTCTGAGTTACCACTTGTCTTTGGCTTTCCTTCCAGCAGGATACTGGGATGTGATCAGTACTTTTGTTTAAACTGAGAGCAGAAGGTGCTTTCTCTGGATTGTTTTATGGCAGGAGTATTTAGAGGGTTATACCGAAATAGCTTTATGCTCAGCTGCCAACTGGTTTTATACTTATACTGCTGTTTGTTTTTTATTGTACAAGTGGGCAACATAAAAACCTGTTTGGGGGGTAACACAGGGTGAAGAGAAATGCACCGTGCCAGGAGCAAAGTGAGACTGGAGCAGGAGTCCCAGTGACAGATGCCCAGTTTTATAGATACGCCTCAGTAGTACTAGGGAAGGCGGGTGCCAACATACTATCAGGAACAGCAGCTTTCCTGTTTCTGTCTTATTTTGAAGGATGTGTCTACATGATGCAGTGCAGATACCCCTAAGGCTGTGCTCTCGCTCCATGCTGATCCAGCTGTGCAGCCCCTGGCTCAGGGTGGGGGGAGGACAGGCCTCTGCATCATGTTGCCTTCAGATATGGCTTAAAAAATGCTCATGCCACCTAAACTTGTCTTTTTTAAGCTTCATCCTTTAGTATGTTCAGGGATCTGAATTTCCCCATACTTCATATCTTAAAGTACCTCCCTTCATATGAGCAGATGTAAAAGATGAATACTTAATTGTTCCTATTAAACACAATGAGAAATGGATTTGATTGTAATGACTGATGTGACTTGTTTTGGTGAGTGGCCAGGAATGGTGTGGGTATCTGTGCCTTTAGGACTGACTCTCCTGATGCTGCTTTCTGTGTTGTTGTTACAACTTCCATAGTTCTTGGGTTTGTCTTTAAATTTACCTCTTTACAGATTTTAACTTTGCCCTCTACTACAAAAGGGCAGAAAAGGTAAGTAGGTATTTCTTAATGCAATGAGCATACAGTGCTAAAGGCAGTAATTTTAGTTAGAGAAAAAAAAAAAACAGATGTAAGCTGTTGAAACAGAAGGTACCAGGTGGGGAGGGAGAGTAAACACCAGTATATTTCCTTATTATTTCCTTAACTTTTTTTTCTGCAATTATAAGCAATTTGATGCGAAATATAATGTGTAGTTAACTATGGCTGCTGTAACTCATCTTCAGTTTTACTCAGCTTCATTTTTTCTGATGGGGTTGTGTTACAGTTCAGTTTCAAGAAGATAAATTGCAAGATTCCCATCATTACTATAACTTTAACTTCACACAAAATCTGACAACCTAAGTGAAGAAAGCAGGTTCAAGACTTTGATTATGCCTCTAGCACATGCATGTTACTGTTTCTCTTAAAAGTCTTAGCCTTAGGTCTGAAACATATTTTTCCTGTATCAGGTCTTATTTCATCTCCCAGGAAGCTGCTGCTTGATTTTTAATGCAAAAGTACAGGCAGGACAAGCATAAGCAGCCAGATTTGCAACAACTCTCAGCTTGAAAGCCACCATCTCTTATATAGAAATTAAACCAATAGGTCTATTAAAAGACAAACACAAAAAGCTTGCAATACATCTTTCAAGAAGGCTCAGTAGCCAAACCTTTTATTGCATAAAAACCCTTCAAAAAAGTTTAAAACAGTTCGAGCTGAAGATAATTCATCTTCTCTAATCCTTGAACTGAGTTTCTTATTGCAGTACTGCTGTTGCATATTGACATTAAAAAATGTTCTGAAACTATTTAAAAAGAAAAAGCAGATTTACACTGGCACAGCTCTTAACTTCTCTTGTGGCATAAGGGGGCAAGAATTACATTTATTTAAAACATTTATTTCCCCCCTTTTTTTTTTACGTAAATTTACAGTTTTATGTTACACATGAAATTCAATCTGGACACATAAAAAGGCATTAGTTGCCAGTCTTGCATTATTACAGCTTTTTGAAATTCCTTTGACAAACACTGGTTGTCTCCTAGTAAAAGCCTCCCATAAAAGATGCTTTTAAGTCCTAAAACAAAACCTTGTATTCATCTCGGTAGCTGTACAGGATAAGCACAGGAACCCTGCAGAGGAAAGGAAAAAAGAAGATTTTTAAACTTTGAATCTGCGGGTTCAAAAGCTAAAAAACCTGTGGCAAATCTTAGCAATGAGCTAAAAACGAAGATTCAGTAGAATGGCAGTAAGTTTTAGTTCCTTTGGCTGTGGCTGCCATTTCCCCCTTCATCCTCCTCCTATTTTTCGAGCCTGTTTAATTCTCGTTCAGTATCTGGAAGGCTTATGGCCAAGCAGCATTTTGTGTGCAGACAGCAAAAGGAAGTCTTTGTCAGGGACTGCATTACATTCACACCCAACACTGTACAGAATATTATTTATATGTAGTAATTGGGTTTTGCTGTTCACAGCCTTGCAAGCTCCAGGAAGAAAAAAAAAGCTTCACTCGATACTTAGTTGCCTCAGTAAACTTGGTAAGCCTGAAGCACTTTTGGTGCACCAAAATCAATTTTTAGTCTCATTTTAAATAGTACCTTCAAGCTGAATGTATGGTTAAGAAAATGTATGCTAAATGAAGCCCACAATAGGGCATAAATACCCAGGTATCACTTAACTGTACCAGTACACGCAGAGTTGAAAATGTGAGGCTTAAAACCAGATGTGCCCAGACATCAGGATTCAGCCTTGCCAGAATCCAACAAGGAGACTATGAGTTGAACATGTACGTTTTCAGGCTTAGGAGACAGAAGGGGGCTTCACACCACAGGCAGGGAGAGCATGCATCAGCTTTGCTTAACGCTGTGCCAGATTCCCATGGTATTCCCTTACAGCAGGAGGGATTAAAAGTGCTCCCGAGTTTTAAAAAAACGAGCTGAGTCCTTCCCCTGGGAAAAGAGGGTTACTGCGTGGTAGCATAGCAGTGTACCTGAATGTATATAGTCGTTTGCACTTCAGTTTCATGAACAACGTAGCAAATGAGATAATAATGGGAATACAATTTAGAATTTGTAAACCTTTTCAGGTTTATAAAAATGAAGAATTTACATGACCAAAAATTTACATTTTGCCACAGGTGAGCATTAGATGACCAGTAAACTCTTCCCATTTTGTTTCATGTTAGTGAAAAAATAGTACTCAAGGACATATACGCATTTCCTGAACAGCTTTTTTTTTTTTCCTCAGGGAGAGGGAAAGGGGAGGACCAATTAAGAGCAGCTTATTTAGTAAAGTTTGAAAGCAGAAATAATTGATGGTTTATGTATCTGTAAGAGCCTAAAAAACTTACCTCTTTTCCATTTTGATACTGTAAATTTCATCACAAATTGCTTGTAAGTATGAACATCTCTGTTTCGGCCATCGTGACATCAGTTGTCTCACAGTAGCATCGAAGGCTTGTCTATCTCCATCAAACTTGGAAAAAAAAATTGACAAGGAATTATGAAACAGTCTTACATTCCCTTGAGAAGGAAATACTTCTCATAGGATTCAGTCTTCTGAACACTGTGTAATGTCAATGCTTCTTAATTAAACAGGTTATTAAAAAGGTTTCAAACAAAACTCATAAACAACATGTGCAACTTGACTTCAAAATTTTTTAAATAAAAACGCATGAAGAATTTAGTGAGCAGTTTCTTAACCGATAGTTTAGCAATAAAAAGGTGTAAGCAATGAAATGGGCTCTATCACTTGTAAAGGGTGTCAATATAATACTTGTACGTCCCCTTTTTACTTTGGCTTCACTAAAATGTTTCAGCTACTGTACTTGAAACAATTACCTCTGTGTTTTGGGTCATCCTTCATTAACAGCTTCAAGAAACAACTTTGTTGAAACCGCTATTGGTGCTATGGGTTTATGAAAACGAGCAGTAAGACTTAATTTCAGTTAACTATTCTTGGGGAAAACAAACAGCTTTGGATTAAGACTTCCTAATGGTGTCTTGTGTAATTTTGGCATTTGACAAAAATGTTTGTTCAACAGGAGTTTCAACAGTTCTTAATTGCTTACCTTTAATGATAAGAAGGGCATCACAGTTGCTTTTGGCAGATCTACCTGTAAAAATGAAATCAAGAAATCAATACTTTACAGTTCTTCTGTTACCCGTTTGCCAACTGGAGGTGAGCTGTATTGAAGGAGTCAGACTTTTTGATTGCCAAAGAAGGACTCATGCTGATAGAATTAGGAATTTACCAAGGTTTTAAGCTTGATCTGTTTGTAACAGATTCTACTATGGAAAGTTCCAAATAGGCACAGGCAAATAGGCAATGTGTTTCCTGAAAATCATATACAGTTTTTATGTCCTTTGTGACATGGTCAGCAAAGTCTAAAAGCCATATACAAACAGCAGCTATGTTTGTTTAAATGAAAGAGCAAATCTACAGGAACAAGTTATAAATCGTCCACAGTAGTTAGCATGAGTACAGCTTAAGAATTTACAGCTAAATATTTGTTAAGTTTTGTTCTATGCAACTGTCTAATACACACAATTTGACATACTTTTCAAGCATGAAAGAAACATGCCATGAGTCTCATTTAACCAGAAGTTTGGTTCATTTGGTATCTCTAAAGGGAGGCTACTGGTAGTAGTTTGTTCTAGACAGCAACTACATCATCCAATTCAATTTAGAATTTGAAATTAATTCAGCCTTCTGCCAAATACTTACTGCTAAAATCTCAATCTCGCTTGTTTTCTGTTGCAGGCTAGAAATGAATGTCTGAAGTCTTGTTTGCACCTGCCAACAAAAGATGGGCAAAAAGTAAAATACATTGCTTCTGGGACACCTGTTGGAAACACGTATTTTCTGTTTCATAGATGAGGAGAACAGAGGAAGCTGCATCTAACACAAGATGTAGAACTACATCACATTAAATGTGAATTTTAGTTTAAATATAATTTTCAGGAGCAATTGCACAATAATCCTTGACAAGCAGTAGGCAGGAGGCCAGGGCTGAGCCGTTCTTGCCTCAAGGATATAGATGTGATAATACTGGTATTGTACTAAAGCAGATAGAACTGCGTGTTACGATGTGAATTCTCACATATGTAGTTAAAAATTGCCTTTCTGTTTCGGGGTGCTAGATAACTTTTCAGAGGAATGTCAGAACCTGTGACTGGACACAGTGAATCATCTCTAGCTGAAGAAAGAGGACTGGTTTGTCAGCCAAACCAAAGCATGGGTCATGCCTTGTAACACTTTTTTGCAGAGCAAGCCAGTAATCCTGCAAAGACAGCACTTCACAAATGTAGTGTCAGCCCTTGCACTGTGTTGTCTTTTGTACCTTAGGAAGATGCTTTTGTATATTAAAAACTTGAAAACAGAAAGTCTGTTTAGCTCAAAGCTCAGCGAATAACATCCACTGCTTTATTTGGGTTTCCAGAACTATTTTTTGTTGCACACCCCAATTTTGACTGAAAAGGGGTAAGATTACAGTTCTATTTTACCATGTACTCTAAATATCTTGAGCAAACTACATGACATTTGTTTCTAGAATAATTTAATCTTTTCTCCTTTATAATATTTTAGGCAGCTTTTTTTTTTTTTAAATCTGCAATTTTTTTAGGCCTTTAGTTTGAGACGATGTAGTAAGATATGTAGAGTATGTGTCACAAACATATTGTAAATTAAAAGTATGCTGAACTTGCACTTTTAACACACTTCAGCATTTATAAAAAAAAACAAAAAAAATCCAGAACCGTGTTTCCTACTAAAGTAAGATTTGTAATCTATACATTTACAGTGATGGCTGAGCCACAACACTGTCACAGATACTACCCAAGATCCAAAACACTAAAAAAAAGGTGGTCATTGCCTTCAAACTTTTGTGTTGTTCATTGTCTACTTTATGAATAAAGAACAAACAGGATGTATTTGTGTATGTTAGCTGATAGTGAAAATATGAATGTTACCATTCCTTAACTTCCAAGGATCGCTTCTTAATACTTATTTGATGTGCATGTACCTGAATTTCTTGACGACGCCTGGCACTGGCAGATAATTTTTCAGGAGCTATAACACTAACATTAGGCACTACAAGAGTTCCATGTGATTCAAACACACCTAAAATGCAAACACATAGTTTTAGATTATATTTTTCCTTATACAAGAAGTAGCAAGAAACAGAAAATTCAAAAATATTAATAAACTAAGGTTCAAAAAGCTGCTAAAAAAACCCCAAAGTCACTCAAGTAGACAGGATAATAAAATGTGCATGTAAATTCTCAAATGCTCACTTGTTGGTAAGAATAAGAAATCTGCTCTTTTACATCAGCATTCCCTGAAAATAATAAAAGATTTCAAACAGCTTGCAGAATTTTGCAGAGGAATGTGGCATACATGACATCAAAAAAAGAAAAGCTATTACAAGAATGAGGCAACTATTTCATGGTCATAGCGGAGTCAATGACAAATGAAACAATAAACCCCAGCCCCCATCTCCCCCCAAAAACAACAATTAAAATCTGAAATGGCTTATTTTGAAATAAAAATTGCCTCTTCTGCTAATCACACACACACACAAAAACCCAAATTAAGCCAACCAAATGGCCACCTCTCTCCCTCACTGTTACGCAGGGGGGTGTTGTGATTTAACCTCAGCTGGCAACTAGATCCAGCAGCCACTTACACCCCATTCCCCCCCATTGCCTTGGGAGGGAGAAAAAGGGGGTAGAAAGGAGGGGAAAGGGAAAAAAAAACCAACATTGTGGGTCGAGATAAAGACAGTTTAATAGAAACAATAATAGAAAAGGAAAAATAACAAAAATGAATTAGCACCACACAGATCAGTGATCGTCATTGCGGGTTCCCACCTCCCTAAGCCTACCCTCATTTATATACTGAACATGATGTCCATGGTATGGAAATATTTCATTGGCCATTCCATCATTCTCTCCCTACTTCTCTGGGAACATGAAAAAAGTCCTTGAGCAGTGTAAATATCACTCAGCAACACCTAAACCCAGTAAGAATTATTGACATTCACAGCAAACACTAGAAAGAAATTAACTCTTTTCTAGCTGAAACCAGCAAAGGTGGGAAAACAGTGTTTCCTTAAAAAAACACAGCAACCAACACCTCCCACTATATGAGTGCTTAATAAAATAATTATAAAAAACACCAAACTATCCACACAAAAAGTACTTAAAATTATTTTCTGTCTACAAACTCCAATTATCAGATTAAGGAGTATGAATCTGTAGCTAGAAATGTAAAGGTGTTTTCATCTGAAGAAAAAAAATCTTAGTAGAACAGTAGGTATCAACACTGTAACAGTCACAGGACATGTCATTTTCTCCATCAAGATGACACATAATTTCTCCTCAGCAAGGAAATGTTCGTGATTTTCAGGTGTGTGTCCGTCCCTCTCCCTAAATCATTGCATCAATGAATGCTCGTACGAGCAATACTCTGCCTGTTGGCCTAAGCAGGCACTTTGAGAAAAAAATCAGTTTTAGATCACCTGGAAGACCATTTGAGATTAGGAGGAAGTGTCTAACCAGAAGCGTTGCTAGAAAACATTTTCTTGCTCTGACTTTGGTAATACTTCTAAAGTGTATGTTTCAGCAATATTTCTTATAATACAGTTTTTAAGCAGAAAGAGAAATAGTTTGTATGCTCTATAACTAGAGACTAAATACCTGAATTATTAATAAATGATCCCTTTTGATTTGGTACTGAAAGATTATCCGAGGTTTCTCTAAAAATAAACAAAGCTAGTTAGGGAAACAAATTTAAAATAATAAAGAAATACTGTAATAATACATGGTTTCAGATTATCATACAAAAATACTTATTTCATTCCAACAGATAAAGAAATTTATGGAGACTTCCCAGCACATACCTGCAGATTAAATTCTACTCCAGAACAGACAGGAAATCATATAAAATCACATTACAAAATCTGATCAAGAAGCAATTTTTATGTTTCCTATGGATACGAAAAAATACACTCCCCATCATGCAAGTCCAATTTAGATCCTCATACTAGAATGTATTATGAGAATATTTTCTCCAAATTCTTGATTTAATCTATGATTTCTTACAGGTTTCTGTGAGATAATACTAAAGTATCAAAGTAATATTTGTAGTTAATATCACAGATATTCAAAGAAGCTTTAAATTATTAGTTTGGATCCTTTTGCTTTCCATATTCAGGATTCATTAACAAAGAAATTTGCCAGTGTTTACAATTACTGCATTTCTCTGGTTAGTATTACCAAATACAGGTTTTTCTCTATTCTGCTCTCAGGATCTAGAAATAAGAAAACTTATAGAAAGAATGATTCTCTTTCACAGCTTCTGACAGAACCTGTAGATCTGTCACAAAACACATGAGAATCAGGTTAGTTGCAAAATTAAATGCCAAGACTGGCCAAGGCCTAAGAAAATCCATGGAAGAGGTGGGGAGCAGAAGTCAGCCACTTGCACAAACTACTGTTTGAGTTAAGCATTTCCCAGCTTAATAATTTCCTTAATTGTTCATTCTATTCAGAAATCCTATGGAAGTCAAATGTTAGTTTATGCATTTAAGTTTGTGTGAATAAACCACGTCTGTTCCTGCTGCCACTACATACATATATACAGATGTGTGTGTAATCATGTATTTACAAAAAGAGATCTGAGTAACAGCTACGCTGCTTACGGACCCAGGACTGACTGTAGCCTCTCCCGTGATATACGTACCAACTTCTATTGGTGACAAGACATAATGATTTCAATAAAGACAGGGTGACGGGGTGTTGCTGTGTACCCTGAGCCTTTGCTGGGTGTTACTTTCACTCGTAGCACACCTGTACACATTGGCTGGCATAATTACACCTTCATTTTTACAATACCAGCACTGCCTCAGAACGAAAGGGATTTGCCGCTTTAATTCTTCGATTACGTGGCCCATGAACGTGATGGGCATCTGGTCATCTTTCCCCCTCAAAAGGAATTCAACAAAGCTCTTAATCATATAAAATCAAGGTTTAACTGAGTGTATCTTAAAGTTATTTCATTAAAACAAACATACATTCACTTCTGATTTTGACTATTCACATTGACACGTTATGCTACTTACCTACTACATCTTTCATCACAGATTTTAGTTTTCAGTTTCTGGATCAGGTGGTCTACTAAGTCAGATTCTAAAATCCTTTTCTCCGTCTGTCTGTCTTTCTCAAAGGATTTCACCTATGATGTAGTTCAGTGGTTCTTAAGATTGTTGATTCTTAAAATAGCATATGAATACACTTATCAAATTTAATCAAAACCAAACTGGATTATTCACCCGGGCAGAGGTGAAGCAGTCAAAGGTAGGAAGCTATCATTGTTACCAATCACTCACTGCCTATTCAACCTTTGATTATTTATATATTTTTTTTCCCCAACCAACTAATTTCCTCTGCATTCCTAAAGCTTAAACTAGCTTGGCTACTTATATTTACTATGTGATAATTAATTTTTTCACAGAATGGCCTGTAGAAACAAATACCGTATTACTAGCAGCATCTTTGGAGGTTTTTTTTTGGGGGGTGGGGGGGGTTGAGTTAAGAAATTATGTTAGAGCAAGGCTTGTCTTTCAGTTTGCAACAGTTAGACTCTGCTCCATCTTTACTGGGGAGGTATTAATCAGTAACACCACCATTCACTTAATTAGCATTCTCTTTGTTGGTTTTGCTTCAGTAAAGCCATATTTAAAAGAACGCTCTGTAATAGTCTTGTGGAAGACATTGATCTATCGCATTCTCATCATCAAAATCTACTTGCCCATACAGTTATTGCACAGTCACTTGCTATCTGTTACAATAACTGTTGAGTGATATTAGTTGTTTATCTTAAATAAGCAGAATTTAATTAGAATAAAAAATGACTTAGGATTGTAACATGGCATTATTTATGCTGTTAGCTTTACTCAGCATGAGAAGCCAGATTTGCTGAAGCCTTTAGGCCCCAATAGAGTTAATTTTCTCAGTAACTTTCCCGGCAGCTGGTACAGTGCTGTGTTTAGTCTTACAGTGTAAGAAAAATGTTGATAACACACTGATATTTTGGTAGTGTTTTCCTTAAGCCCACGACTTTTCAGTTCCCCATGTTCCGCCAGCGAGCGCAGGGGCACAAGAACCATAAACCAGAAGAAAAGGTGGCTACAACCGTCAGCAGAGACCACAAATGAACAAGGTAAGAGCAGTGAATGGCCTGCCTGGACACAGAAAAACATGTTAGAAGACCCCAGACCAAAAAATCACTATTGGACTAAAAGCCACATGAACAGTGGGTGTATAGATCGCAAGGGTATAATTGCCCAGGGATTTCTTTGTTCGAGGTCCCTCCCTTTTTGGAGGCACACAGCCCAGGCAGACCTTGCTGCTGTACCTTTCCATTAAATGACTTATTTCTATAAAATCTGATGCCTGAGACTCTGCTCGGGAGACCTAGGGTCAAGCCTGGAGAAGGAGGGAGCACGCCTGAGGGTGAGGGTGTTGTGTGAGGAGTCGGAAGGGGCACCTGCTGCAAAGGGACCCTGGTCTGAGCAGCTGAAGACTCGGGTGGTGGGTGTGTGACTCCTTGGATGGGGTGTAAATGCTCCAGCAGCAGCTTCTCCTTTAACAACGAGACGGTAAGTGAATAAAAGTGAAAAATATTTCAGTCATGCACATTGGCTAGGTATGCCAGATGCTGTCAAAGGATTTTTTTTTTTCAGTCAAAGAATGATTCTTTTTTCAAAGAATAATGATCTTTTTTCCTAATGATCCAGAATCAAGAATATTTTAAAATTTTTAACTTCTAAAAAGGTATGCCAGAACCACAGGCTGCAGAGCACAGAAGGTGGTAATTCATGTTGTGACAGAGTCCAGCCTTTCCATCTTAACCTTATCTAACAGAGACGAGGAACGTGGTTCAGACTCTGCCTGTTTAAACTATACAGGTTATTTTTTTTAGATTTATATTTTAGTTATACTTTTTTCTGTAACACGGAAAGCTGCCAACTGGAAAGATGACTGAGTCAACTAATTCATTTTGTAGATTCAAAGAAATCAGAGTCAACAGAAACCTTTTTCCACATGAAGACACCAATGACTCAAAGTCAAGGAATGTTTGCACTGATTTTTGGACTTTCCTCAAGGAAAGGAGGTCTGTGAATAACAGTGTTATGAAGGGATAAAAAGCAGGCTTCAGAAGAAATTTCTATTACTTAGCAACTGAAACTGTATTTACTTGAAATCCCATCTACTAAAATACTACATTGAAAAGAAGTATGATCTTAAAGAAAAAAGAAATGTAGAACAACAGATTATAAATCTGATACATTGTCAAGCATCCTCTGGTCCCACACTTACCTTCACATGACTTCCTTCTTTATCTGACACCAGAGCCACATATGTTATCCCAGAGCATCTGCAATATTCCTGCAGTTCTTCCTGGGACTAAAACGGGAACACGGGAAGGAGAATGGGACAGAAATTTAGCAGATTATAAAATGATCACTTATGTAATCAAAGTCTCCTGCCATTAATTAAAATAACTTGATATGCAGCAGTTACACTGATCGTATAAGCTTCTGAGAGAGGAAAGCTTTAACAACAACTCTAGGAGGTGAAACTTCATTATGCATATATTTATCCACCTTATGTTCCTTAAAAATTGAAATCTAAGTCTACACTAGACAGAGAGAATGCCTAGGCCCTGCATTCCTAGTTCCCACACGGAAGGGGATAGCTGGACCTAGAAGTGCCAGATCTAGGTAATTAAAACTGTGCAATGTCCCATCAATCAGTTACCACCCCACTGCCCGCGACTTTCAGTAATAGCTCAGTCCTGGTACTCTGCCCTGAAAGCTGACTCCAGCCAGCTTTCCTGTAAACCTGGGGCTGCCTAACATCACCCTCAGTGCTGAGCTTACCATGCTGACATAGCAGTGGATTGCAGGACAGCATTAGAGGCAATAAATACCCACATCTTTATTCCTTAACAATTGCAAAAGAAGAGAACCCAGGGTGATCACAGGAAAAGCATAAAGATCTGGATTTTTTTCAATTCTGAGGGATTGAAACTGTCAGAGATATTATGCCAAAAGACTACAAAAAAGTCAGGCAATTAAGTAAGCGAGGTCAAAACTGTCTGCTCTGCAGCACATGGCTCAGAATGGTCAACTGCACAGTGTTTCCTTTGTTAGTCACCAACCGGATACTTAAAGGAGAACCAGACCCATAATCCTCAGGTAACTGCCACCACTATTAAAAGGGACCTCAGCATTGCCAGGCAGCTCACTACTCGTGAGGTATTACTGGCTAAAGGTCTGCTTAGGGGTTTCAACTGGAGAAGAAAGGGCACAACTCAGCTTGCCGTGCTCTCTCCTTCCTATCACACATCTCTCCAGGGACTATACAGGGACCCCACAGCATATCTAGTAGCTCAGTTCATTAAGCTGTTTTTGTAACAGTAGAATGATGACAATACTCCCTCTGAACATCACATCTCCAGCCATCTAGATATACTTAAAAGTAGATGATACTGTTCTGTTCCTGACATTCCATTTATTAAGGCTTAACTCATGAATTCAGGGATCCTACTTGCAGCCCTTACTGAAAGGAAAATTTATTGCCTTGACTGGTACAAAATATGCTTCTGCTTTGTAGCATCCTCACTGGAGCTAAATGGCCTCATTTTAAACCCATTATGTGACTTTTCCCCTTGATTTCAATTGGTCTTGGGCTCCACACTCAGTGTATAATTGGGGAAGATCACTTAATTCCTCTGCGCTCTGAGGTGCACATAAAAACCCTCCATTGCACTTCAAAATACTCTGGGAGGTAGAGAGGAAGAACACTGCAAGGCCAGAGAGACTTTCTTAATATTATTATATCTGAACAGCACCCTACATGCTGAGTTTTATGAGTCTGTAACTCAATAAAAAGTAGAAAAAAATGAAAAAGGATGGTCTTGGCCTGCAGTAATATTGGTGAACAATAATACAGTTAACACATGGAAAGAGAAATTGTACCTGGGACCAGTCGTACATTATTTCGGCTGGAATTCCTGCAGTCCAGAGTTTCTGAACAATATTGATAGCTCTACCCATTGACATCTGACCAACGCTTACAACCAGCAGGTCACACGAGCTGATAGAAACCTGAAGGGAACATAAAAACAAGGGAGACGATATTAGCCACGAAACTGTATTTTCCCCCTTCAGAAGGAAGTTAAAGTAACAAAGAAGGATAAAAATACTAATGTTTTTCAAGATGCATCAAGCTGGAATAAAGGGATTACATCCACCTCTTCAGAGCCACAATCTACCTAAGCACGTCTGAAAGTCACTGAAGCTTTATCTTTGATGAAAAGCATCTGCACAGCCTCAGCTTGCAAAGCACCCCAGCCTATTCTCTTCTTCCTTTCCCCACTCTGCTTAGCAATGTTAATTTATTCTTATAAAGAAAAGTTAATAAAATTCATATTCCACAACCAAGTGAAATTGTGTGACATTGTACGAAGCACTCCATTTTCTTAAGTTTCCTTCCATCTCCACCTTCTCTACTTTTACAGAGGGAGAGGTGGTAGGGGCAAAGTAACACGTAATAGCTAAATATCTACAGTCGTGCTCTTCCATCTGAAACAATTCACAGGCCAAGAAAAATGTCCCATTTAAATTAAAAATAAAAGGGCATAAGCCTGAAGATCCTCTCTTCCCCTAATTCTTATTTTACTGAACAATTCTACGTAGAGAAACAAAAAAGCAAACAGCTCATCTTGATGTTTGCTGTCTATTTCAGTATGGTATTATTTTGGAATACATCTGAACATTTTATTTTTTGCCCATCTGTGGCTACAATTAGGTTACTGAACTGTCAGGAGTAAACAAACAAACACAACCCCCCACCTCCCAGAAAACAGACTTACAGACTCCTCCACGCTGGAAACAGCAGCAGTTATTTTATCTATAGCTATGCTGACTCCAACGGCTGAAGGAACCGGTCCTACCATCTGTGGTCCTCTAAATTGTGGAATCTCAAAACAAAACAGAAACAAAATGGAAGATCCAAATAGTAATCTTTGCAAAATTTCAAAAAGGTTTTTAATTTTTTCATGGTTTAAAAAAAAAAATATCTAAATTCATTAAAAGAGATGAGCACATACCAGATGATCATATCTACCCCCTGCAGCAAGAATTTCAGGCACAGTTCTTTGTCTTCTTTTGATGTATGCTATGAACTGAAAGATAATGCCATTGTGCTGCTGTATTTTGTAAACTAGTCCCAGATTTATAGAAACCTGTAAGATAAAAATACAAGACCTGTACCAAGACCTGTACTAATTATATTACCAGTTAATGGTAAGCTGTATGGATTGAAAACACTATTCTCACATAAGATATATATACAGAAACACTCCTTATCTCCAAAAATTTAAAATACAAGTAAAAATAAGGAAACGATGCTTTAATCTTAAAGCATCCCAAAAGACCTATAGCACAAAACCCAAACAGCAAGCCTCAAGGAAGGTAAAGGAGGGTAGGCCTTTAGTAGTCATCAGCTTTCTGTATTTTTAAAATATTTATAGTTTGCTTCAAAATTTAAAATTCCTTTATGCTCTAGGTAATATCTTCGGTCTGTGTGTCATTAGACAGAAATTAAGCCAGAGACTTCTGACTGGAAGAGGGCTTATTCTTAAAATGTGCCTAAAAAAACAAAATAACCCAAAACAAACGAAGACACAAACGAAAAAATCAATGCCAGTATTATTACTTGCCATCAAAAGACACTGATGTGCTTTTTCTATTGTAAAATATCATTACTTTGTTTCCTGGCAAATTACAAGGCCCAGCAGTCTACAAATTAATTAACTTATTCACAGCGTATTTTACAAACCTGAAGTTTTATTCCAAGTTGCTTTAACAGACCTATGATTTCCTCTAAATCCTTCATGCCATGTTTCAACAGCTGAGTGACACCTGGCTTTTGTTTTATCATTGTGTTTAAAAATGGAAATACATTACTTGCTTCTCCCTTCTGCTCAATGAATCTGTAGAGTCGAGAAAGCTAAAAACAAAAATCAAATAAAAAGACATGGGTAACACCACTGACAGTGCTCACACTGGGTCACATCTTAAAAAAATGAAAAATATTTGACTTGGTGTAAGTAAAATATCTGCTTGTTTTGCCCAGCAGCCTGTTTTTACCTAGTGAGTTGAGGAAAGGAATGGACAGGCACAAGTCTCATCAGAGTGTCCAGGAGTTAACCTCAACTCCTTATGCACATTCCTCAACATCTGCCGACAATGATTTATTTTTTTTTTAAAGTTTCTCTCTGTTTGTTTTACTAAATTACACTGTACAGTATTCCATTTACTCTTTGTTTCCACAGTCTGAAAAAATATGTTTAAATAAAGGAACAAACTTGGACAGTTGCAATACTGACTTCCAGAGAGAACAGAGAACAAAAATCAGACTACTACTGAACAGCAGATATAAGAGTTTATTTTTCTTACTCTGGTTGATTGAATTGCAAAGTAAATACAATATTACTGACTTATGGCAAGGTACAGTTAAATTACCACTGAACTAAAATTACTTACACTATTCGATGTCAGAGAAAGATTACAGAATTTGGCTTCTACTTCTCTTTTAGTTAGCTTTTCAGTCTACAAGAGAAACAGATTCAAAAGTATTCAACAAATGAGTTACCAAAAAAACCCCACCAATAAATAACACATTTTCCACCTATCTTGTAGTGAGGCCATATTCAGCTTGGTTTCAAATAGCAACAAAAAGTATCAAAGTACCAATTAAATTGAAAAGCACTTCTTTAATACTGAAATGCTTATGTAAATTAATAAATAAAAAAAGAATAAAATGAAAGGAAACAAAAAAGGCATTTTGTTGCGTTTTAAATGCTACTTTAATTATTCAAATGAATTTAATCAATTTTCTCTGCTTATAAGGTTGAAAAAAATCGACATGATATTAAGATACACTTTAAAGTTTTTTATTAAATGGCCTACTAGTTCTTACACAGGTGAATAATTCTCTCATAAATACACATTTAAAAATCATCTTAAAACGTCCCAATCCAGAAGTAACAAAAAAGTAATTAATCTAAGTTTACAGTCAAAAGACAACTAGCCTTTTTGCATGTCAACAGGATATTCCTTGTTAAGCTGGCAATGTACTGTTACTCCTCTTTAGAGACAGCTCCACAAAGTAAGATACTCTACAGTGATGATTACAAAGATTAGGTTAACAACTAATATCTTACCACAGCATCATAGAGAATGATGTAAACTTGATTGAGTTTATCCTCTGGTATCCCACAGTGCAAAAGTATAGCTTTCAGTAAGGCAGTGTGGTTTAAGTAAATACTGTAATTTCTTTCCTAACAAACAGTAAAGAAAAAATAAATGAAGAAAGGGGAAAAAAAGTTTTCCTTGCACTCCATTTTACTAAAAAGAAAAAAAAAAAGGTTTTTCCTAAATATTTAATAATAGTTGAAAACTAACTTCAGACCCCTCATTCCACGACCTTACCTTCCACCTAGAGCTAAAGAATGTTAAGGCTTGTCCTATTCTACAATAATCATTTGTCTGTCAGAGGTAGGCTATTTCAATGGCATTGTAAGGACTTGATTAATATTTCCTTTGCACAAAAACCCATGCTTCATTTTAAGTTTACCTATGAAACAAGTTTTTGATTTAAATGACAGTGTTCTATAACTGACTACTGATAAAACATGAAAACAGTTCTGTACTTGTTAAGGTTAAAGGATCTATCCTTTTTAAACACATTAGACAAATATTTACTTAGATGAAAATTTTAGGATGGAAAAGAGAGCAAAAGGGATGATTAGAGAATCTACCTGTAGTACTGAAAACTCTTGAATGATTTCTGAAATGGCATAAATTGTTTCTGCTATAGGCAAAAAGCTATTTCCAGTAGATGTAATAATGTCAAATGCACACTCTAGGAGTTCTTTGGGATGACAGCGGTCTAACTTCCGAGGTCTGAAAACACGCTCTATACAGTATCTAAAGGAAACATTGAAGAATGAATCAGCATCTTTGGTGGTCACTGTCATAGTGTGGCATCTGTGCAAAACGTTAGCTCTATGTCCTTTACCTTTTCAAGTTTGATATGTTATTTCGAGCTACAAATCTTGCAAAAGGAATCTGAAAAATAAAATACAGGAAAATTGTTGAAACAAAACACACAGTCTGAATAGACTCTGAAACTGGGTATGAATTACTGCTGTTCAGTAACACTTGTACTCTCACGTGTGTAATAATGCCTTAAATATTTACCATAGCCCAGTAATATTAGTCTAATCACCCTTGCTGCAAATTTTAAATAAAAACATCCTGCCCACCAAGTTCCTAGAAAAGCCTGGAGAAGTATACAAGAACCCTTAATTACCCAAACACTTGCAAAACATAATTTGATATGGGCCTATCAAAATGTCCAAACAGATATTTTGCTGCTTACATAAGGATACAAAAGAATATTTTTCAATAAATCTTTGAATTTTTTGAAACACCTTTTCTAAAACAAGTAATTTCAATTGAAAGATCAGGTTTTTAGATCCCGCACAAATCCTTAAGTGTGAATCATACTGTATAGCTTGCTTGATGTTACAAATGCAAAGGAAGGGTGAGTTAAAGTGACCTTAAATTAATGAAACAGAATATAAAGAGCCAGGTTCCTTTACTGTCAATAATAAACAAAAAAAATCTATAACATAAAGCATCTAGGAGTTAAATTAAATGCAAGGTAATTAACTAGGCCAACCTTGCATATCATTGGGTAGTACTGACAGAGGAATCCCAGGTAGTAAAATTTCAACTGCATAAACAGCAATTCCTCTCAAGACTAGAATGATCCTTGATAACATCTATTTGAGGAACATAAAACTGGGCCATCTGTTACCCACATTTTCTATAAAGATTTATAGATTAAGAAAGAGATGGGAATATTAGAATTTTCACTGCCCAATGGAAAACTCTTGACTCTTACTTCACGCAGAAAAAAAACCCCAAAATCCCAAAGTGAGATCTATCACATTTATAATATGGCATTATTTTCACCTGCGTTTAAAAAAGAAAAAAATAGAGTGGGGAAAAAAAAAGTACACTATATTTCTTTCCTATACAGTCAAGGCTCCAGCTACCAAGACCAGGAGTACAGTCCTATGGAAAGACTGAAAGACACACTGCTTCAGCAGTCAGAAGTATAAGACTCAACCAAACTTATAACTAGTGAATCAAAGGTATCTACAAACACCACAGCACTCCTCAAATGCAGCTTTGCCTGTTGAGATGATACTACTTACTCTGAGGTCATAAGGAAGCATTACCAGCATCCCACTATGATCCATGAAATATGAAGCTTCATTATGTTCATATAATTTTTTATTTCTGGGCATTAGCAGTGGAGTATGCAGCTTGATGGCTCCTGCATAAAACCAGTAAAATACTATTATCTCCCATTTCAGAAGTGGTATCTGATTTTTTACAAGCTCATGAACAGCCTTGCAGGGTACAGTATTCTCAACCAACACATTTTAAAAATTACATTATTTTGAATGTCCTTAATTGACTTTCCTCTTCCACCATTTAAAGAAAGCAATCAAACAAACTTTGATGTACTATCTTGCCACCTGTGTCTCAAAAACATACTGCAAGTGTTTATGGTTCACTTTAAAGCCTCATAAATACTATTTTTTGCTTACTATATTTTGCAACCATCTCTCTGTATGAATCCAATCTTCATTGAAACCTTACTATTAGCAATAATATCGCTAATCATTGAAAAATACCTTCTTGTTTTTAATCTCCTCCTGATTCTCAAACAGCTATTTTATTATAGAAGCTTTACTCACGTCTTTAATTAGATTTCAACATAAGCAAATCAGGAAAAAAAGCAGCCCCAAATACAAGGAAATTCTTCTATCCATTACAGATGGCAGATACAATCTAATAGAAAAAAATATATAACCAAACCCTCCTAATTTTTTTCTAAAAGAATTAAAACATCTCTAATATGCTGACACTCTCCAAAGTCTGTCAAACTGTAAATGGGGGTGGAAAGCAGGGGAGCCACTTCTCCTTACTTGACTTCACATTTCTCAGTTTCTCATTCTTTTGTATTGCCAAAACCTGATCATGCTTAATTATATTATGGTATATTAGGAAATCTCTCAGTTTCTATTTTAAAATTCTCGATTTTATATAAAATAATATCATGAACGCCTATAAAATAATACAATTTACAATATTTCAAATGTGACAGTGTGTGCATAAATTTTCTTCCTCTCTTAAAAACTAATTTTAAGCAAATACTATTAGTAATGATGGGATGCAGTCCTGGAAAGAAAAACCATAAAAGACTGTTAAACCCCATGATACCAGCTCTGGCTCAGGAAGTTCCTGAACAGCAAATCATTGCTAAAAGCAGTATCACAGAAAGTACCACTATCCACTTGCTCTGTTTCCAGAGCAGCTCCTGGGGCCATTCCTATTCTGGCTATGTTCAGAGAGAGGCTACTGTGCTACATGGATGCTTGGCCTTTCAACTTAGAGCTATCCTTATATTTAAATCTAGATTTTACATTCCTAACCTCTAAAAGCTTATACAGACTTATCAAAGCCAAATACATTCAAAGGCATACTTAGGATTTTTACTGCTCTTTCTACAGAAAACTTGTATCATTCAGATCTGAAGTTAACAGCTATTACTGGGATACCACAATAACAGCAAAAAACGACGGAAAACTTCAAATGATACACAACTACTGAACATACTGTCTGAACTCATGTGACAGCAGTAAAACCATTCCATTTTCTTAAATCTATTCAGTGACCAAAAAAAGAAAGTGAACAACTGTTGTAAACATACCCACCATGTCTTTTAAATATCCGGCTGACAACCTCACATACATGCTGCTGTATCTTGGCTGCCCAAATAGAAAAACTACCCTGAAACCATCACAAATAAGAAGTACATATGTAATTTATATGCCACAAACACTCCATGTAATACAGGCAATCATCCCATGTAATATAGGCAATAAACATCCTGATATCTCGTCCCACTATAATAAATTGCAATGCTATCACAGTAAAAAATAACTACAGCTATACAAAGCATTATTGTACTGTGTTACCTTGTATTTCTGTAGATTCAGAAAGACTCAAGAGTTGAGAAACTGAGAACAATTACTTTGATTGCCACAATTAGAAAGGGAAGAAAACAGTCACAGGCAACACATTCTGTTGGCAATCAGATGCAGGTACCATCAGTTTGACAGAAATTAAGGGTGAAGAAAGTAATCATTTGGACAGAAACTTAACACTTTAGCTGCTACAATCAAAACACTACTCGTTTCCATCATTGAAGAATGAAATGTAAGTTTCAAATAGGAAGTGGTAATTCAAGCCCACATAGTGCAGATCTGTAGCTTTAAATGGGAATTAACATGAAGGTTAATCTTACGAGATAATGCAATTCCCTCAAACATGTTTTGAGTTTACCCATACAAACTTTTTTTTTAAAATAAAATCAAAACCAGAAAAAAACCCCACACATCCCCTAAACACCTACAAACCTTCAGTATATCACTGTCATAGGTATAGTCTATAGCTGGAGATATACGCTGTGAAAATATCTGACTCATCATAGTCCGGTAGGCCTTTCCATCCACGTTTGCTAAGGTATGGTGGAGCACTTCATGGAGTTCAGACTCTTCCATCTGTGGTGGTGGAAGATGCTCACTTTTTAACAGCTCCACAGCTGTTGGTCGTGCTGCAGGATCATGGTTCAGCAGCCATGTAATAACTGACCTCTAGAAATTAAATAATAATTTTATAGTTCAGAAAACTTTATATATTGGCAGTATTTACAACAAACTTCTTAGACACATACACGAATGAAAAATTATGAGACTCCACAGTGGACAAAAAAGAAAGCAGGATCTAAATCTTTGGGGTGGATATGCTTTGCTTATTAAATTCTAAGTATCTTTTATTGAGTTACTATCTGAATAAAATTTACTAAAACACAAAAATTATTTGAAATTTATCTCTTGGGATGACAAAACACATAATAACCTTTTGTTGTTCTATGTTATACTAGCTCTGGCATCTCTTTACTAACAATGTTAAGAGGAAACAGAATCACAAGCACAATAAGAAAGATTTGAGAGTTACAGATATCAAAGAAGGGGAAATTTTCTGGGCGTATTTCAGTAAAATGTACAAGACTGAAACATTTTTATGGTACCCCTAACAGGCAGATTGCTGTTCCGCAGGTATAACAGACAAAAAGCTAATGGTAATGGTCCATGAAAGAGTCCACTAGCACAAGGAAAAAAATTATCTAGATGGTGCAGGAAAGATTACACGGCTCTTTATCACTTCATTTCTCTGCCACAGAAGCATCCAGAGCAGTTTTTTTTCAAACTCAGAGCAGCCTGTGTAGCTTGCACATCTCTTTTTGTTTAGTGACACAGATTTCAAAAGTTTAAGTTAAGGGTTAGACAACACAGCTGCTATTTGTCTAAGCCTAAAAAAATATGAAAATTGTCCCTCAGAGCTTGAAAGGTACGCCAGTGAATCCTGCATTTCCTTATGACTGCGCTCACGGCATTTTGTGGGCAAGTATAGTTCCTCGTCAACTTAGTATATTCTTTTGTGTTTTTTTCATACTTTGTTCTAATGTCATGTAATAAGAACTTGGCAGAGATCACAAATTTAAAATTAAGTGGGAGAAATAATAATTAACATTTCTTGAAAGGGATTACCTAACAGTTAAAATGTTTTCAAAATTACCTGCTTTGCATTCTTGACTTCATCGAAGTCTTTAGGAAATACAATACTGGGCTATAAGAAAAACAAACAACAAAACCCACATTTGAGTTATAACACACAGTCCAGCTTGCTCAGGCTAGTCTTATTTTTAAGTTCTATGTATCTAAACAGAGAAACTAAGCATTTTTATTGCCCATGAGGGGGACGAAGGGGAGGGGGGGCAGAAAACACATGGCAAATTTAGTTTGAAGAGCTAACAGGAATACGAATGTCACTAAAATGCTTTTATGATGTCTTGTAAAATGAGGATACAATCTATAATCACAGGCATTTATCAACAACACTGACTGAGGTAATACCATTAAGAAACTCACTGTGCATTAAGGGAATGTCAGTACCAGCTCCAACTTTTTTCTTCACTATTCATTATGCACCCTATAAACTTTTTTTTTTTTTTTAAACACTTCCTGTGGAAACATTTTTGCTATGATGGATGTTTTACATCCTTTTACTTCTCTTAACAATTTTATGCACAGAATTAGTATCTTTTATATCTGTACACTTACCAGTCTTAGCTGACCAAGAACAAAGATCCTTTCTGATGCAGTGCTCATGGGATGGTAAGACATTTCAAAGAATATTATACCCAGACTGAACAGGTCCACTTTCTAAGAAAAAAAAGAAATGGAAACTTAAATTTAATACCTGTGAATTCTCTGCAGAAGATGATAGAAGAGAGAAAAACAACATTTTGGCTAAATTTCTCAGTATATTACAGCCAGAGAGAGGGGTGTGATTTTTTGAGGCGTGGTTTGTTGCTTGGGGTTTTTTTTAATTTTTGTTAGAACACAAACAATTAAAGTTTGGTAGACATCATGGCACCACCATGATGTAGAATCCCTTCCACTTCGAAAGCATTCTTGCTTTGAAACTCAGCTCGTCTCTGCATATAAAAACCATCCTCTGTTAATGAAAAATGAACCCCCACCCCACAAAAATCAGTCTAGGAATCCAGGAAAGCAATATATATTTCTGAATATGACATTTTACCTTAACTAAAGACTGTAAGATTTCTATCATATTTATTTATAAAGGTCCTCCATGATTACCTGCTCTCAACTTGAAGTCACTTGCACCTGGTCATTGTCACAGCACTGGCAGAAAAACTGACTATTCCACATCCTTCTAACCTTGGTCTCCTCTCAGAGGAATATTTCCCATTCCCTTGCTTATGGCAGCAGTCCCACCGCACCCTGTGCCACCTTGAATTCACCTTTGTTTAGCAGGAATGACATAAATTGTAGCTGGTACCCTAGATCCAATGATACCTTTTTACTAGGTCTACTTAATCATACCTGATTGTATGTAGACTTTGTGCTTCCTTGGACCTCTGGGCTGACATACAGCGCGGTGCCAACCATCCCTGTCAAATTACCTACGTGGCAAAGGATGAGAGTATTAGTTTTGAGAAAGTGGGAGAAATGCAGCATCAAAGTGAAGAAAAAGCCCTCTCATCTTTTATCCTCATTTCTTCTAGGTTGGAACGCAGTCCTTACTGAGAGCCCCCCAGTCAAGAACACTTTGCAGAACAGACAGTTCTTACCTTCACATGTCAAGTATCTGTGTCTGTCTACAGTATCTAAACCTATTACTGCTTTACAGAATTCTAATATGTAAGCACACAAGTGATACAACTAAATTTCACTTCCACTACACTCATCTTAAGACACATAACGTGGTAAAGTTTTCTCAAAATACAAAATTCAACCTGTTATAGAACGTGTCAAAAAAACCCCAAACAACCAAAAATCCCAAGTCTTGAAATGGTCCCGTACAAGCAGGAAAAGAGGAGTACGAATGGAACATTTATACAGGCTCTCTATATACCTCACTATGAGAAAATCACTGATCTAGGGCAGAAGGCTAGCAGTGGCAGCAAATTAATTTTTAGATAAGTCAAACCTCCCAGATTATATGTAACATATCTACCCAAAAGTAGGTGGTTGCTTTCCCCCCCGCCCCAGTATAAGACGTTTTATTTTCAAAGAACTAAAGGAATTTCTAACAGAGTATACACGATTGCAGAACACAAGTGTTTGCTTAAAATAATTTAGAATAAGCTACTATGTAAACTAACCTGATGGGTCAGACATAGCAAAACTGTCTGAGTGATTTTCTTCTTGTTTAGAGACCACCTGAAATCATGAAAACAGACACCTGAAATGCTTCTATTGACTTTTCTTGCTGCTTATGGTTGGCAGTACATGGATTAATTCTAGAACCTTAGAAATAAAAAAGTTTACGGCATTCACAATATAAAGTTCGATAAGCACCATGCTTTTACTTTGTTTTGTTTTCATCTTTCATGTTAATACAATTCAAATTACATTCAAATACAATACAATTTCAAGTTTTGTGTTTTTTGGGTTTTTTTGTTTTTTTTTTTCATTCACTTTCAACTATACTTACTGCATTTGCTGGATGATCTGTAGCTAAACCAAAATCACCAATTTTGACATGATCATCTGAATCCAGAAATATGTTCACAGGTTTCAAATCTCTGTGGATCATTCCCTGTTACAGCAGGAAAAAAAAACACCCACAGAATATTAATCAATAGACACAATTCAAAATAAAACTCTCTTTATAATAGACTGGAAAATCATATTGCATGCTTTTATCACAGTGGGAAATCTACTGCATTAAGTCACTGATGATTAATTTTGAAGTAAGACTATAGTCTGTAGCCCAGAAGCTAGAAACAATTTTCAGTGCTACCAGATACCTAACAAAACATTTTTAAAGGTGGTCAAACTTCTGTGACAAAGGGAAAAATCAAAAGTGCTGCATTATAAAAATTCAAGTTCATGATAAAATATTCTAAACCCCTAGAACAGATTAATAATGGAAAGGGCAAGGAACAAACCTTACTAATAAATGTCCAAAAATGAATAGAATATGAACAGAAAGAGGTGGAACAGAGATAGCATGGACAGGTCATAACTGTCATATTCACTGACCTTTTCATGGATGTAAGCCAACCCATCTAAAATTTCTCGGAAAAGTCTCCAGAGCCGACTGGTGTCTTCATATAATCCTTGGTCAATAGTATCCCTTAATGTGCTCTTTTCACAATACTCCATCTTCAGTTGTGCATATGTTGGGGACAGAGGGAAGAAACAGCAGTTTGGACAAGAAAAGAGACTATCAGAAACTTGTACCTGTGTACATATTCATGCCTGGTCCTGTAACACACAGTTCAGGAGCAAATAGTATCACCAAAACATTCAACTGTCTGGAATTCTCCTGGGGGCAGTCTTTTAGCTTGAAAACATGCATTAACTTATATGGGTCCTATCCCACTTTCTGGGACAACGATACTAGCTTGTAGAGTAGCATATTCTCTAAAATAAATGTTAAAAAAAAAAGGTGAAACCAGCTGAACCGTAATGTCTGTTTAAACCATACCTTAAAGAATCTCTGGCTTTATTTTACTTGGAATCTTAACTGCTTATATTATGAATATACAGAACATATGTACACAAACTTATTAAAATCTAATTCCATCTAATTGTATCCTTCTTCTAGACGAGAAGGATTCTAGCATTAAGCCTGTTATAAAAAAAATGCACATCACCACAGAACAGTTAGCTATGATAGTCAACTTCTCCCAGAAACAGTCTAATTCCTAACACAAAGGCGGTGTTATTACTAGTAAAGCCTGAAGTTGCAAACCTGCAGGAATTTTATTTTGTGCCTACTGTTAGGGCCATACAATGCTTTGCAAATTACTGTTTTCTGTTAAAAAAAAACCTGTATACACAATATAGTGCCTTTGAAGAGAATGAGGAAGTTTTCTCAACTGTGAAATACAACTTCACGTCTGGAAGTTACCATAGTACACTTCAACTCCCCACTGGGAATGAACACCATAACCAAACTCAAGAACACCAGCCAGAATGTTAGGGGGTTGGGGCGGGTGTTCTAAACAAATAACAAGGACAGGGCAAAACAATGCTTTGGAAGCCACGACTCAAAAAGGTTGGTTGGTTGGGCTGTTCCAAGGCTAGGTCAGGAGCTGCTAACTTTTACTTGTACGCAAGCAACAACAGTGTGTAGTAACATTACATACTATGGCACTACAAAACTTTGGCACCCCTACAGAGCCTCGGAAGGCACAACAAGCCACGTGTGCTGCACAGAGCCTTCCACCAGCCCAGCCTTTCAGAAAACCAGTCTATTGCAGAACCAACACTGAACTTAGTCTTAATTGCATTTTTTAAAGGTCATTACTTTTCCCATGAAAACCAGCAATTAATCTCTGCAGGGTGGAATAAACAATATCCTTTTATCTGAAAATGCAAGCATGTTTGTTACCTGGATGTACAGATAATGCGCTGTCTGAACGACCGGTGCCCTGTCTTCCCCTCCATGGCCATTCTTCTCATTGCCTTCTTCATCCTTTATCACAATAAAAGTAACAGAAGAGTTAGCTACAGGAAGCCATACAGGTTTTTTTTACGGATGCTACTATTTTTTAATGGCTGGAACACACTGATGAGAATTCACCTTCTACAGCTAGGTTTGAATAACAGCAAAATCATATATTGACTTTTTTGTAATGACACTGCTTCTAAATAAACTAGAAAAACAGATGTGACACAACTCTGGTTTTCAAAGTGAGAACAAGTAACATTTTGCTATCATTAGACACTGGAGGGAAAACACTCCAGAAGATCTGGTTGAAACCTAAATCTCAAAGTGTATCAGGTTTAAAAAACAAACAAACAAACAAACTTTTGAAACTAAAATACACAAAGCTTACTTAATACAATCAATAATGCAAGCCCCAGCCCAACCAATAATTTTGATACAATGTATACATATAGTGACAAAAGACACTGCCATATGATTAAATGATATATTGAAAGCTTTTTCATGCCAATGTACACTACAACAAAAAAAGGAAGGAGATGAAGCTTTAATAAGAGCATTTTACAGTCCATCAGGATTGGTAATGACAGATTCTAGCTGGTGTAGAAAACTGTGCATTAGCTTTGCAGTGATACAGTGCACTGACTGCTCACAGCAAGTGCTGTGGTACAAAAATATTACAGTCAGCTTAAACCTTACGCATTATCCTGATTTCCCATCTTTCTGACTGCTAGCAACACGTATTGTCACCACTTTCAAAAGAACTGGCCTGTAAGACCAAATATATCGGTTTATGCCATTTAAAATCAGAACAGAATTGCAACTTCCAAATGATGTAAGACAATCCATATGGTTAACTGATAAATTGCAAACACTGAAGTGTTAAACTTGCAATAACCAGGCTCCTGACTATAAAGTGCAACTCAAATTTAGCTCAATGTATGCTGTGGGAAACAGTCCAGAGTAGCTGTATCAGACTATGATTTCGATGGAATGCAGCTCATGACGGTATAACATTCACTCTGATGCAACATAACCTTATATAGTTCTCCACTGACACCAGCAGTGGACCAAAACTTTCCAACTGACCTCTTTGCTTGTCAAAGATTATTTTATGATCTTTTCATTTTCACTAGCTTTATCTTTATACTTACTGGAGGATGACCTTTACTGTTTTCATCCTCATTATCAAAAATTATTTCGCTGTCAGAATCTGTGGTTGGCCTGATTAAAGAGAAAGAAAAAAAAAACACAAAAGTTTTGATTTTCCTTGTGTAAATATTCCCAAGAAATATTTACTAAGAAATCTGGAAACTATTTGTGGAAAAAAAAGAAAGTCTAAGCTTCTGTTGAAGACCTTCCATATGCCTTAAACAAAAAAGCAAAACAAAACCAAACCCAAAGAAGTATCCTGCTTGCAAAACAACACTTTCTTTGACAGCCCAGTCTCTTAAAGGAAAGGTATAAATTTGCACCAGTAAAATTTAATTTCTACATTCAATAAGCAAAACTGAGACAAATTTACTTACCTGCTTAGACAAAAAATCATTATGAGTGAAAGAACCAATCCATACACAGAGGCAGGTATGGATTATGTATATTTCACTGTTACGGTTTATAAAAAACTTTAGTCTCAAGATTGGAAAAGACAGTGCAGTCAACAGTTATGCATTCTGACAGAAATGATAAGAAACTTCTAAAAGCCTAAATCAAAATTTTCCTCTTACACTGATGGTTTTTAGCTACAGATTTTCCTCTCCCTGGCTACCTGACTGCTGGCAAATACACTCTTATTGAACCAGAGGACAGAAATGAAAACACAGTGAGTTACCTCTGACAAAAAAGGTGAGAATAAAAGACACACTTGCCAAACCCAACTCTGCTCACGTTCCCTACAGCGCAAGCCTACTTACAAAAGTGAATGTGAGAACACCCCATCACCGTCATCATCGTCATCACTGGATTCCTGGTCAGCTCCACTGAATTTGTTGCTGGAGGATCTCTCACATGAAGTACTCCACTCAACTGAACTTGTCAAAACCGGAGGAGGAGCATTAGCTTCCACATCATTTGTCTCCTCAGTCGAAAGGATGAAGAGACCGGCTTTGGTGGGCGTTCTTTTCTCTTCGGATGTTTCAGATGATGACCCAGTGGAAACAGGACTTTCATGTTTTTCTATCCAAGCATTGTAATACCTCACAATATTCTCATGGTTCAAGCGGGAAAGTAATGTTACTTCCCCCTTGATCCTCCGAAATTGCTTGCTGGCAGGGTTTATCCGGATACGTTTCACAGCATAATAACAACCATCAAGCTTATTTCTCACCTGCAAAATTTAAATAAATCTAAAGTCAAATGCTTGTAAATGTGTTACCAAGTAGAGCCAGAAGTAGAACGATTTCATGGAAGAAAAAGCCTTCCTTCCACCTGGGAAATGACTACAACTCAAATGCAAGCTTCCCAATACCGACAGGCTTCTCCCCAGACTCCCAGCAACCCTTTGCAGAACTTATAAGCCTACTGAATTCCAGATAAAAACCACATCACAGGCACAGCACACTAGAAAATAAGAAATAAAACCATGCAAACATTCAATATATTGTTCTGCTTCAAACAAACACATCCCGAAAAAGGATTCTATAGAGGGAAATCATTTTTGTACTGCACCTTGATGACTGCTCCAAAAGCCCCTTTACCAAGTAATTTTAGCTCTTCAAACTCATTGTAGTAGCGCGAAAATTGTCTCTGTGTCTCTGTGAAGAATGAGGCGCTGGATATCTGACTGCTGGGTACAACTGTCTCGATGCAATCTATACCTGCCGAATCTGTAATAAGGACATCAAAATTACCACCGCTGGCAGTATGGGGGCATGGGGATAAAGCACAAGGGACTAACAAATAACCATCAGGAGGAAGACAAAAATCAAAATAACTTCAAGTGCAACTAAAACTTAAAATACAGAAGTGCTCTGCTGTGTAGAGTTAAGCTCTGGTACAAGCATAAACCTTAATACAGTTTTTAATTACTACAATTATGGTGGACAAAGAAAACTGATTTAACATAAACATGATGAGAGAAGTCTCATCAGAACAGCACCTTCCAAGGACAAAGTTACATCTGACATTTACACCATGCAGGAGGTGGACGAATCTACAGGCTTAATCAAAGCATCAGTTTCTTCTCATGCTTTAACAGAGACAACAGCAGTCTGTCTAGCCCAGCTAGTCATAGATATAAAAGCTAGTATGGTCTTTAACTTCTAGGTTAGTTAATATAAAACAATTGTGCAGTCCTGTGAAGCTCTAGCCAGCTCACTTCTTCTGTTACTGCAGGCATGTAACCCACTTACTTAGCACAACACAGAAAGAACCAAGTTGCTTACCATCGAGATTTTCTTCAGCTACAGGTATTTTCATTCGTGGAATGTTGATAAAACTATGTTGTAACAACTGCTGAGGAGTCCATCTTTCCTTATCTTCCAAGCAAACGCATCTGTTAGCAAACAAAGAAGAGAACTGTTCAAAGCTCTATTCTGTCTCTGGCCTAAATGTTCAAAGAGGTCTCCTAATATTTAAGAAATTATCACCTTTATCATTCAGATGGGAATCAGAAGTAAAGACAGACTAAATGACTTATCCACAGTGACACACAAAATTGGTAGCAGGGCAGAGAACAGAGCACCAGACCTGTTCTTCCAAACCCCAGATTAGCAGCCTGAGACATTAGTGAGCATCACATCTTCTCTAAAAAACTATGACAGGGGAATTTAGCTGTTCTTTCAAAAGAATGTTCAAGTCTAAAAAAAAAAAAAAAAAGAAGAAAAAAAAGAAGAAAAGTCAAAGACAAAAAGATAGAGGAACGCAACAAACATACTTTTCCAGAAAGTCTTGGAAGTCAGCAGGTAAATTGGTAGGAACAGCAACTGGATACTCCTTGGTTACTTGGCCCTGGCTGAGTGAAAGCAGAAGCAAGCCCAGACTCCATACATCTCCTTTTTTTCCAGGTTTGGTGGGAAGACCATCCTCACTAAAACGCACTTTGGTTTGCTCAAAAACATCTGCTTTGCAGATATCAGCTAAGCGTTTGGAAATGCTGTAGTCTGTCACCTTGATGTTTCCTTCAGCATCTACCAGGATACTGGAAGCACAAAGAACTTTGTGCACTACTGAATTATTGTGCAAGTAGTCAAGAGCTGACAAGATCTGGGTCGCATAGTGGCGCAACTGCTCAATTGGAACTGGAGTCTCTTTGTGTAAGTACGTAGAAAGGCTGAAACCACTTATGTGCTCCACTAAAATGTCCACCACAATTGAATCGTCCCGTTCTTTAAGGTTCATACATTTATAATGTACTATGTTTGGGTGACTTAGCTTCATCAGCGAGCTGAACTCTGTTTCTGCACCCTGAAGCTGTTAGAGAAACACAACATAACATGCATTGTGTCATATCTCATGAACACACCACAACTAAAATATGTAACTTATACAAAACACATAAAAAATATACGACATTCTCATTCTTTTCTGGAAATAAAGTATTGTACACAAGGGGTAAGAACAATGTCAGTTTCTGCCAGGTAAGCTTGATTCTCTCTTTCTTCAGAATTTTAATATTTTATTATTTTATTTATGCATACTTGCAAATACACTTTCGTGCATTTATATTATTGTAAATGAACTTCTGAATACCCCAATACACCCATCTTCTTCTGCAGTGCAGGTACTATAAATAAACACTAGCAATTTCAAGCTCATCATCACCCTCTCAAGTTTAATACAAACTAGCAGCCTCAAGAAAAGCACTGAACCCCACCTAAGCTTTAAGCCAAACACAAAATAAGGACATTACCTGTTTCTTACACTTCTCAATCTTTTCTATTTCATGCGATGTAAGAAACTTTCCCATCTTTTTTTGCCAGTGCAGAACCCACTCATATACTAAAACAAAGTCTCCACTGCGAATTTCCAAGGCATTGTAGACTGATTTACCAAGCTGTTCATCCTTGCCTATATATAAAGAGAGAAGAGGAACATGGCTTCGTTTCTTTCTAAGGACTTGGTGAGAGCTCCCACAAATGCGAAACAAACACCAGTAAGCCTCTTTTCTACAGTTTCAGAAACACAAACCTACTTACAAGTAAACAAGATGCATACCTACCATGGCAGGTAAGAAAAACATCAGATACGATGACATTGAATGCTATGTAGCAGTTGTCAAACGAAAGCAATAGCACACTGGCAAAAAACTGCTGCACATTTTAAAGAATTTCAGGTTTTAATAAACAAACACTCTTCCTGCTGAGTAAATGCCGAGCTCTACACACAGTAACATAATTCTTCATCCTCAAACTGCAAAACAGTAAAATTCTCTTTGCTCCAGAGTCTTTCAGGCTGTTCATCCTACTACTGAGGAAGTGCTATGTTGAAAATGAACACTGAAAACATTTGATGGTCCACTGATACGGTAACTTCATGAAGCCTTTCAGCTCTCAAAGTCTCCTATCATTGCCTGTATTTACATTTTTGCTAAAACCACTGCTTTTATGCCATTGCTATCAGCAGCAGTGGAAGGACAGTAAGCATGCATTTCTAACCCTGTGCTTATCACTGGTTTCACGTTACTTAAAATTAAATGACTTCTTGCTTGGTAATCATGTGTATCTGACAAGCTATTTAAATTTAAAAGCAAATAGTTTTCAGTATTATTTTAGTTATGTAGAGGGGGGATTTTTTGGTTTGGCTACTGAATTATGTAATTGCATCTGGAGAAGCTTGCTTTTTTTTTTTAACTTAAAACAGTCCTAAAAAAATACAAAATATTTACCCCAAAGTAACTTTTCATATTACTCTCTCCCACTCAACTGTGACATTTCACACTCCACAACAAAATTCTCTCCACCCTTGCTGTTTTTACCTCGTAACATTAAATTCTCCCTCTCAAAAACAGCAACAGCCCAAATCCCAGTATTTCAAGCTGCAATTGTAGTTTTGCTTACCTAGACATTTTCCTTTATGGACAGTAAGTTGTCCAGAACCGCTTGTGCTGAAGTTCAAAACTTCATAATTTCCAGGGGACTCTTCCTTATTACTAACAGAAAACTGGCGTTCTCGTCTGCAATGTGAACAGAATATTTTTCTCCAACCCAAAAAGATAGTATTGTTAAAGTCCCTAGCCTCCAAAGATACTGATTCTGCAAAAGGATTAGCTTTCAGAGACTTTTGCATCCAATGATAATATCCATTGATTTCAAAGACACTGAGTTAGTGCAAAGATATATGTTTGACTAGAAATCCAGCATTTTAGCAGCAACTTTGTGCTGCACTGGGTCTCTATATTCAAAGTCAGGAGTTGAATCCAAACCCTAAGTTCTGCATCTTTGGATGACACTCACAGTAAACATACTACAGCTCTGAAAAATATGTAAGTTTGACTTGATTTGCATTCTCTTTCATAACATTACAAAAAGCAAATAAATGCAATTTTGAAAATTCATTCCTGCTTTAGCTTAATTATTTTTCCTAACTTGAAATGGGTTTCCCATTTGCCTCCTTTACTACTCTAAACTCCACCTTCAAGGAAAGGGAAGTTTTGAAAACAACTTTCAAATCAATTATGACAAGGGTGTTTCTTCTCATGTGCATGTGTGGAGCTGCACATGAGATTGGAAGAAACCTCAAGACCACTAACCCAAATCAACCTCCTTTACTTCTTGGTACAGTCCATTTCAAAACTAATAGAAATATCACCACTACAAGAATATTGTCCAAAATAAATGTAATCATGTATAGTGATCACAGGAGTTTAGGAAGGGTAATGTAGCAGCTCTTTCAAAATATTGAATTTATTAAAAATAAACCAAAAAAGGTAAAATGTACTACACAGAAAGGAGATGCCACAGGGAATTTCTTACAAGTTCCATATAAAGAAAAACAGACAAAAAAAAGCATCTGGCTTTCTGAATTCAAATATATTTTATAAAGGAAATTATTTTATATTTTAATAACCTTCTAAAAGTTGGTGTTCCAACAGCCAAAATTTCAAGCTTCATAAACAGATAAAAATATAACACCACCCTTCTTGTGAAAAGAGACCTCAGAAAACTAAGCATGACTAGCTTTTGCTTAACTTGCCAAACATGGCATGATGAGAAGTTTCAACATTTCAAAATCCTTTGTGATGATTTTCACTATTGTTAAAATAAGTAACTCTACATTTTTGGGTTTTCTGTTTGGTTTTGATTTTTTTTTTTTAAATAAGAACATATAATGTAAGAATTTGTGTGGAAAGCTAATATAAGTCCACTGTATGTGTTCATCATTAAAGCACAGTAACAAACTTTTGAGACAGTTGTCTTGTTCCACAAGCACAGACAGTGTCTCATTTTGTTACACTAAGATTAGCAAGAAGATCCCAAGAGAGATTAATGGACTATTGAACACTATACAGAAACAACTGCCAAATATGATGTGGGGTAGGCAGAGGGAAGAGATGGCAGCAAGAGCCAAAGTACGATAGATCAAAGAAAAAATGTTTTGAAATGAATATAAGCTTCAATTTCTCGTGCTATTACAAAACTTTCATTAGCTGATTTAAAATATTTTTTTCCTGTGATTGCCAGTATATTGCATACCTTTAAGAAACTAAGGAAGCCCTGAATATAACTTCCAATGATTGCAAAATACTTTCTAAGGCAAATTAAGGGCCAAGCTGACTCACTTATTTGAAAAGTTCCTAAGTTATCCATAGCACATGAATTAGTTAAACCATGCCAAATGAAGTGGGGTAGGAATGAGAGGGGGGAGACCAAAACAAACAGCTGAGCAACTCTCTTGCCTCCAAATTTCACTTTGAAATCAAATGTTTCTGAAAAAAAAAAAAAAAAAATATCCACATGCAAACTGACATACTTACTTTGAACGTCCAGCCGAATTTGTTCGGTGTTTATTATTCACTCCATGTTCCAAACAGCTCCCATTTAAACTGGAAGTAACTCTATATCCTGCAGCATCTCTCCTCTGAGCATTTTCTTGACTTGTCAGAGCTGCGATTTCCAAACGTTCCTAGATGCCAGGATAGACACCAAGTAAGTACAGAAACTGCTCCTATCCTCAAAATATGCAAGTACTTGACTATCATTCTATAAAGTCACTTAGATCACAGAAGAAATAGGTTTTCATAACAAATCTACATATGAAGCTGAGGAAGAAGTGCTGAGATTTAGAAAATAGCTTTCAGCGCTGTCCATGGGCAAGAATGTAAAGATTCTTTACAATGAAACCGGAAACATTAACATACTAGCTTTTTTTCTATGTCTGTTTGAAAACATCCATCTCGGTATACTTAAAATTCTAATATATTACATTATTTTGCCTTACAGTTCATTTTATTTCAGAAATAAACCCCATGTAATCAAGCACCTATTTTAACCTACATCTATTAGAAGCACTGTGTGAATGGTTTTTGCATGCCTGCTCAGAAAGAATACCTGTTTGGCAATCTCTTTCTTTTTTCTTTCTTCTCTTTTCTCTTCCTCCCTTCTCTGAATTTCTTTAAGGATTTCACGTTGCTGAAATGAATTTTGGTATTGTTAGAGATGCAACAATACATGCAATATAACTGCTAATCTTACCCTGGTTAAAAAAAAAAAAAAAATCAAACCAAAAAATGCATTAATGCTGATTTTCCAAAAGTGTTGAAGATGACTTGTGGATGTCACAAGAATAATAATAAAAAAAAAAAAGGTCAAAGTAGCTCTCCTGAGGAATCAATTGTTCGATATACGAAAACAGAACTCTTGACAAAAGAAAATTACTTCTACTGACAAACCCAACAATAAAGTTTCATACGCAGAAAAGACAGAGGAATAAGCTAAAACATTCTTTAAAAAAAATAAAATACAAAAAACAAAACCCAAACCAAACCCAGCACACCCCCGCCAGGTATTCTATCCATATTTCCAGAGTGGCAACTTGACACTACTAGTCTATGTGAGACTTAAATAAATCCCTTTGTTTCTGATGAAGAATGTATGCGTGTCCAAGGTCTCTTTACATTAAACTTACTGTACTCTAGATAAGTTTGTCATTGTGAACATTCCAGTCACCTTACTGGTGAAGGAAGGCATGATTACCTGGCTGGCTAATACTTCCTAGTTTAAGATGGAACACACTTAATGTATACATTTGGTTACACTTCTGTATAAGGTCCTTTTTAGAAGTGATTTCCATAGATCAGTAATCAACATTTAGGTTCATTTCAGGCATAACTACTTCACACGTTTAAAAACACGTAACTAAAATATTCCAATTGCAGCAGCAGATAATTTATGTGGTACATACTGATCAACTCAGACAGGTCTGACCAGTTAATAATTCACTAAAATCCACTGCTATGCAGGATGATTTACAAAACTATGATTGATTGTGATATTTTAAGAATATAGGGTTATTCACACTTTAATTTATCTTACCTCCTGCTCCTCTCTTCTCTTAACTTCTTGAGCCCTACGCAATTCCTCCTGAGCCAGTCTTTCTTGTTCTTTTTGATGATTTTTTAGCATTTCTTCATGAAAAGACTTGGAAGGTGGTTTATTATACTCACTGAGAAATGACTGTACATGGTCAGCAAGTTCAAATATCATCACCTGAAAGAAAATAAATATGAATGACATGCAGAGTTCAAAGAACAAGTAGATCACACAGTAAAACGATACCCAACTTGAAAAAGCAATACAGCAGCAGTGTGACTGCTCATTTTGTTACTTATCAGGGAGAATTTACCATATTTCAGCATTTTTGTCAGAACTATTTATTAATAAACTGTAACATGAAAATCCCTGACCACAATAGCAAAGATAGCAAAAATTACTGAAAAACAGTAAGCTTCAACTATCTTCTTTTTCTACAAAAATTGAAAATTTAGAAAAAAAAATATCCCTTTTCACCTTTTTCTAGGGATATTTTTCTATTCACAAGGATATATGTTTATGACATATGAGCTACAACAGAATAAATCCTTTGCAATTGTCTATTACTGTATAGACTTATTTCACTGCTAACACGAAATACAGTCCTTCCTCTGCAAACTAGACCCCCCAGCTAGAACTTTAAAAGCTACATAAGGCATTCCACATTCATGTAACCACAACTACTAAAGTAAGGACTGCACTGAAAACTCAGCTGAATCCTGCCACATGGTCTGCAAGTTTGGAGTGGGAGAACAGCCAAACTAAATTGTACCATCTTCCTGCAACAGGTTGACATTTAGGAGATTCTCAAACACTGAATCCCCTGCTTGAAAGTATTAATGAAGCCAGGAGGCAACTCAGAATACAAAGAATAGCACAATATGCATAGATCTAACACGTGCAAACTAAGATATCTTTCCCAGGTTACTATTCAGAAGGCAAGGCAATCATGCATGCATACAGGTATAAAAAAAAAGGATGAATCTCAATAATAAAAAACCCACAATCAATCCGCTGTTCAGTTTGACAGGTAACTCAGGTATTTTCAAATTTTCCATGTTGCAGAATACTGCATACATATTGCAGATACTTTAATAAAGAGTGGGGAAATTTAGATTAGATATAGGGAAGAAATTCTTTACTGTGAGAGTGGTGAGGCACTGGAACAGGTTGCCCACAGAAGCTGTGGATGCCCCATCCCTGCAGGTGTTCAAGGCCAGGCTGGATGGGGCTTTGAGCAACCTGCTCTAGTGGGAAGCATCCCTGCAGGGACATTGGAACAAAATGATCTTTAAGGTACCTTCCAACCTAAACGATTCTATGATTCTATGAACATCTGTCAAGGCAGAGAGAACATTTCTCTCCCTTTCCCTGCAGAGAAAGTAATTCAGGGCTGCATTGTGTATGTCGTTCATAAAAAACATGTATCCCACATGTAACTCACAACTGTATCTACACAGTGCTGGAGCAAGCACGGTTCTCACCTTGGAAAATTAA
>JAHREE010000101.1:9081981-9162874 GCA_033628505.1 Tringa tobata | reverse complement strand
GGCGGGGCGGCGGGCAGCGGCGGCCGGGCCGGGATGTTGGGGCACGTACGGGGAGCAGGGGAGTCACCGGCCGCCCCGCTGGCTGCGGGCCGCCGCGCTCGGAGCGGGCCGCGGAGCTTCATCATACGGAGGCTTTTTGGTTCATTGGAGGCTCCTGTGCCTCCCGCCTTGGGATTCAAAAGCAAATTAATTTCCCCCGAGAGCGCAGTGGAAGCTGTAGAGCAGTCTTTTACCTCTCTGGGCGCTGTGTAAGGGTCTTCTTGGCGTCCAGTGTGGGGCAGAGCAAGGAGGGACGGAGCCATGTCTGGCCCCAGGAGGAGGGAAGGGAGCACTAGGAGATGTGCTGTGGGACAGAGTCGTCCTTCCCTTCTCAGACATGTGAGAAAAGCTTAACCCCGAGGCCGAGAGTGGAGCCGGGGGACAGAGGTGGTGGTCCACCAACTTTCCCAACCCGGCGTTGGTGTACAGGGAGCCCACGAGTACGAGGTGACCTTCTGGCAGGGTTGGGAAGATGAGCCGCTGTGTGGATTGTCATCTCCTCGCTCACGTTTATTGCAGTAAAACGTGCTGAGGAAACGCTGTGGTACCGTGAAGGAAGAAACAGGGGACAGCTAATGGCAGGGAGGAGCCTGCTTTATTTTCTGCTTTTCCATACTGGCTATCATGATTTACGAGGTGGAAATGTGAAAAGCCAACCCTGCTTCCTGGGACACAGAAATGTGGTGAAGATGCCTCCAAGTGTCAGAGACGGGGCTTTATCCTCAGAAGCACCTTTTTGCCTGTGGGCTCTGTTCAGTCATTAAAGGCTCCGTAATAACCTGTGGCTATTAGAGGGCAGCAAGGGCGGCAGGAACCTCGCCATGGGGTACGACAAAAGCTGGGTCTCGAGGAACGAAAGCCAGCATGTCCCGTTCCAGGCTGCCAGCAGCGCCCTGGAGATGAGGAACACCTCATCTGGGCAGATGGTGTGGCAGGGTGGGAACAGCAGCGAGACCGGCGCCCCGGAGAGCGAGGAGCACGGCGAAGAGCAGACCTACCGGCATTTCACCACCACCGTGCAAATCGTCATCTTCGTCGGCTCTTTGCTGGGTGAGTGGGTGCTGCTGGAGTTTTTTATTGGTGTGGTTTGTTTATCCCGTCGGTCAGGGACTGCAGACCAAATGGGAACCAGCGTAATCTGCTGCCTTAGTGACTCTTTCTTCATTTTTAGACCCTCAGGTGTATGATTTCAAGTTTCTTGTGGGTTTTTGATGTGTAAAAGCTATTACTATAAAATACTATTCATCACAGATGAGAACTGGTACATTATATGTATGCATTGCTTAGTTAACTTTTAAATCAGAATTTAAACAGGCAAAAATTAAATGGGTTGATTACACCCTTATTTTATACTGTAATGGGTTCTGTTCTCTTTACAGTAGAAAAAGGTGTGGAGCATTTTAAATAAGTTTTACTGAATTTCTGTTTCACACTGCAGTAATCCTGTATTTGTGTTCTGCAGATTTTAAATTAATCCTTTGGAAGGACTTTATGCTGTAAATATGTATAACCACGTGCAGTTTTGCCTACTTGTTATCTGTAAAGTACGAATCGTACACTTTAGATATGTGGTAGTAAACTAGTAATATATTGCCCTATAACTTTACAAATGTGGGTATGTTTGCTTTCTAGGTGCTTATAGTATGTTGATTTGTTAGGAATACATGTGCGTTTCTTATTTAAAAAACAAAACAGGCAAAATGAGCCTTATGGTGAGCCAAATTAGCAATGTTTGAGAGATCAGTAAGCAGGATTTCAGTAAAATGCCACTCCTAGCTAAACTGGTTCCTGGAGGTGATAAGGCTTTTCATGCAGGGCTTGACTGAGAAAGTCTCCAGCTCTCTTAGGAGGGTTCAGGACTTTGCTGATGGTCATTGGTTCTTATTATCGAGGATTTGGTTTTATTTTTCCTGATCTTGCGTAACGCTAAAATCTGTTTCTGTGGTCATGGTAATTAATTCTAATACCGATTTCTTCTTGGTAATATCACTTAAATAATTTCTAAGAAGAAGGTAAGCATAATCTTAAAAAAGCATTGAGCTCTGAGCTCAGCAGTGTACTTACTGGTTGTTATTGTAAATCACTGAGTCTTTTGGCCTCAATTATTCTTCTCTTCGGTGGGGGTAATCCTCATGTTTCTTGATTTTTTTCTATTTAGCGCATAGGTAGTGTGGGGAAAGGACTCTTTTTCCCTGTGTTGGTTAGTCTCTGGCACAACATGGTAGCCAGCAAATAGTGTCCTAAAAATAACAAGATTGGATAAGGAAAGTCAGAATTTTAGTTCTTTGTCTTTTGTGTTTCGAGTGTTAAGAGCATACATTTGGGTCATATGTCCACACTTACTTTCATGAGCATGGATCCTGCAATTTATTTGATATTTTATATCTTTTTGAAGAAGAAAACAGGCACTCTCTCATGTAATCATACCTTCATCAGCTAGGAGCTTTTAAAAACCAACCAACCAACCGAAAAATAGCATAGCTGTACATTTTGCAAGACTACTGTAAGTCAAGGTTTGGCACTCCTGCAATTTGAGAGTTGGATTCTGTGAAGACTTGGACCTGTTATAAGGGGTTTATCTGTAAATTGGATGGTTGGGAGGCTGATGAAGCTGCCAGATCTGTAGCTTCTCCAGGCCTTTCAAAGAGCAAAACAGGAGAAGAAATCTTGTTTTAAAGTATGAAAATGCAGTAGTCCAATGACAAATGTTAGCAGCAGGCCTCAAGAATTTACAGTGAGGGATGGAAACTATCTGCATCAGCAGGGGAGAACAATTCGATATTTACCTCATGCTTACGCTACGCTGTTAATTAAGTTTTCCTCCTTTTTTCTTCTCTGTCATGGTCTATAGGGCGTGGGTGGCATCCAGCTCTTTTCTCCATCAGGTGAGCCCCTCAGTCGAGCTGCAGAACAGCAGTTCTTTGGTCCAGTGAGTCTCAGGTTCCTCTTTGCGGAGGGGAAACCGTTCAAGGGGAATTAAGACTATCCTTCCCCCTAAAGCATGAGATGTGAGGCACTCTCCTCAGAGGTAGGATGTGTGGGTTTGAATCCTTTCTGATTTGGGTGGTTGTGCAACTTGTAGATCCCACAACATCTGTGTGTGCCCAAGCCACGCTGCTATTGGATACCGTATCACTACCCTTTTAAGAGGAAGAAATCATTTCTCCTTCCAGCTTGAAAGGGAACAAACGTATATGCCTCAGTCTTGATGAATACTGGGGTCTGACATAAGCAGCGTCTACAGTAGGTTGACTGAGGTCCTACAAGAGGGATGAATCATAGTCAGAGTTGTAAATTTCATTTGGGTTCCTGCCACACAGAAGAATGTGCTAGTCAGTTGTGAGAGAGATGTCCACTATGTTTTTTTCTCTTGTTAAAGACACTTATTTGAGACCTCTGGGGAGACTTGTAACAGTAGGAGAAATTCTCGTGTTAGTTTTCACTGTGTTGTGAAAGGACAGTGCTATGGTGAGTGATAACCCGCTGAGGGCAAGAGAGAGTCAAACTGTTCTTCTTTTATGGTTACTTTAGAAAACATTGAAACCACATCCTCAATTTATTTATTTATTTTAGGTAGCAGTAACAATGATACTGATTTCTAAGATTTTTGTTTGTCTTTAAAAGGGATTATGTAGCTGTCACAAGCTTGCCAGAGCGTGAACCTGGATGTGACCTTAACCTGTATGTCAGAGGATCTAACTGGTAGAACAAACCAGAAGTATGAAGAGGCTTGTTAGTTGGCAGATTTTTTTCCTATTGTTTTTTGTCCTAATTTGTAGAAAGTTTTCATTGTTAAAAATTTCAGATTTTGTAAAGAATCATATTATTCCATCTTTGGAATGGGCAAAACATAATTATTAGTCTATAATTCACTTATAATTTGGGCGGCTAGAGATGAGAGTTGTTCAGATAACTTGGTCATAAGATACTGAGTAAGTGAAGCCATAATGTGTTTAAATGCTACAGTTTTAAATAGCTGTTCATGTGCCCGTGAGTATGTTTGCACAAGCTTCCTACTCTTGCTCTTCCACTGCTTGTGTGGAAGTTCTCGCTTAGCAGGCTACCTGTGATTTTAATATTCAAGGACTGAGGAATAAGATGGGGTCGACCTGCATCTCCTACATCTCTACCTATACTTTGAACCCAGCTGGTACTACCCGTTATGTGTTCCCTTCACTGTAGCCTGCCACCAGGTTTCCGCACAAGACAGGAAGCATCAGAGGGAGGAATTTGGTCAATTTCGTTATCAGCAGCTCGGTTTGCCTCCAGGAAGAAAAGATTTGCAGTATATTTAAGACATGCAAGCCATTTCTGTCTGCAATGCTTAGCTGAGCACATGAACTGGGGAATTCGTCTGGGGAGCTTGAAATGCTTTGCACACATTGATGAACTTATTTACCAAATGCATGAGGTGAGGTACCAAGTATGGTGAGGTACCAAGTATGTATGGACTTAGAAGGCCTTGTTACCGTTGTGTTCCTCTGCAGCTCCATGGCCAGTAATAGTAGTTGTCAGAGTAATGGCATTTCCTAGCCTGTAAGCTATCAACTCAGGCCAGGGCTAGGATAAAACAGGGAAAACGCTTGCCACTGGTGTTTCTTGTTCCATTGCTTGAACTATGCTTGGATCAGGGAATGTGAACCATGTTGCAGAAAAAAATCACAAGCGTGCTGAGCATCAGCAGAAGAACTAGGAAAAGACCTGTGCCTCTCCTTACCTCTGTCCTTTTCTGATCCACCCGTGTACTTGGTACTCCCTGAAATCAAGAGAGTGGGTGTCTCAGGACCTCTGGAATGACAAGTGCATGTATAGAGATGTGTTTCTGGTGTGTGGTCAGGTGAGTTGCACTCGTTAGTCTGCTTAGGCCAGGGGTGTGCAGGTACAGAATCTCTTGCTTCTAAGAAAAGCTACTGTAGGAGAATAGAAGCCAAAATAATTACACTGCTTCTGTCAACTCTGTCATATGACTGACTGTTTTTGGACCTCTCCATTGCCCCTAATTGGCTTAGTGAAAGGAAAGCAATGTGTTGGTTTTCTGTGTGTAATGCAGCAACTTTCATTACCTTAAATATGAGGGAAAGTGAAAAGCACCAACAGGAAGAACTAGCTTTTTTTATTTAAGTCAAAAAAAAAAAAAAAAGATTTGATGAGTTGTGCTGGTTGTTAGTGATTTATTTAGAAGAGGACCATTACGTATCATTTAATGGTAGAGAAGGAAAGTTTGTAGTGCTCCCATGTCCATGGGAAGGTGGTTGCTCTTGCTGGAGGATAGTTATACTTCAGCTTTTGTATAGTTTGTGATCACGGTGGTTGGCATGTCCCAGAGTGGTGCAGGGCACTGGTGGTTGTACCCAGGACTCTCATTGTGCTAGCTTTGGCATGTGGGACAGGGCTTGCTCTCACAGTTGAGGAACCGAGAAGTTCAGGAGCCTTTCAAGGGGAGACCAGTTGTTTGGGTTTTTTTTTGCCTGCTGTGGTGTAGAGAAGAGTATGATTTGACTGAGATCAGTAGGCCAGGAAAGTGAGACTCTGCTGGCTTCTCCCATAGCGACTAATAGACTGAGAACTACATCTGGCTGTGCAGGTGTATCTGCATTGGCTTTACATGTAAGGGGACACTAAGGTAAAGAAATTCCTGCCATTTGAGAAGCATCCTGCACAGCAATTCTGTAATATTACCCCAGGTAAGTGTTTCTTTGCTTTTGTTTCCCATTCTTCCTCTTCCGAGGCCTGTATAAAGTGGGTGCATTCTAGATTTTCTCTTGTTTGTTCTCTCATCATGAAGACCATATAGTGAGATGGAGCTCATGTAGTGATCTTTTTTCCATTTTTTGGGGCATATTTCAAACTGTTTGTTCTTCTAATGTCTAGAGCATGCTGTAAGGATGAACTACAGCATGTCAGGTCTTGCTGTACTGTGTTTCAGTAATGCACAGCAGAGCAGCTGGGCTGCAAAGGGGCATCACCAGTGCTGTTGGTATTACTCATTGCATGCTCACAGTCAGAAGAAATAGAGGCTTCAGATCTTTCAGTCTGAGGTCAAAGGGGTAGAGCAAAATTTATAGGTTGTTTTTCATTGGATTTAAGAATTTAAATTTGTAACCTGAAATTTATAGTATTTTTTAATTCAGATAATTTTTCCCTCCACCTGCTTCTCCAGCATGAAAAGAGAATGGCAACAAGCCCTAGTATATTCTTGGCTGCTATTCAAAAATGAATTAACAGTTTATGAAAATAGAGTATTTGAACATGGTAACTGTGATAAAATACTAGCTATTTGATTCAGAAGAATATGGAGTTACTGCTTTTACTTTTGTGGCTGTCACTAGTTTGGATACATGTGGACAACGACTTTTAAATAGATGACAATGTAGCTGATGAATGGCAAATCAAAAATGCTTCTCTCTTTTTTTAAGGACTGTAATGACATAGGGCTCCTTTTCAAACTGAGTAGGTTTTTAATAGCCTCCTTTTTACCAAAGCAGATTCTTGAGCTCAGATTTGCAGTGATTATAGCAATGCTATAGGGATAGTAATATTGCTCTACAAAGGTTATTTTTCTCTTATCATTAGAGGTGATCAATCAGCAGAAACTAATTATTACTTTAGCCCAGCCACCAAACCTTTGACAGAAGGAAGAGGGAGTATTACTTCAGAGCTTTGGCAGGGAGAGGTCGCTGGAGGTGGCTGCAGCTGCTTTCAGTTGAGTGCAAGCAGTGGGGGGGGGATCTTGGAAATGAAGATGAGGATCTTCAAAGAGCACTTGTAGCCAGCATCACAGTGAGCTTAACTTGAAAGGGAGATAAAATTGATGGATGAAATGCAATGGACAATAGCACCTCGTATTATTCTCAGGAGAAGGGAAAGGAAGACATGGAATAACAGTTTTGAGGGAGATCTGAATATGGGCTCTGTCACTCTTAGCATGGATTTCTCCACAGTTCACTTATTTACATACAAATTTACATACTGTTATAACTGCAGTTAAATGGGGAAGCTTATATGAGTTGTGCTTTTACTGATTGTAGCATGGCTGTAGCTGAATGTTTATGTTATGTTAGGTTTAGGTGAGATTATATCCTATTATCATAGTTTGTAGTTTCTGTTCTTTTCATATTTCCCAGGTCTGAGAGCCTGCATGTGCTCCTGAGCTTATTTGAGTCTGTTCACAATTTTCATGTTAGGCATGTAGATAAAACTGCATTTAGTTCTTCTTTAAAAAAAAAAATCATTGTTTTCAGATGTTTAGGACCATCTCCCCCACACAACAATTGATGAAAATTATAATGAGAAAGAGATGTCCTCAGTGCCAGCATCTACTCCTCAGACTTAATATGCATCTTACAGTTAGTAAAAAATGCATGGAAAGTATGCATGAGGCTCTTTGGTACTTGCTCTTTTGTCTTCCTGAATCTGTCTTGTACGGAAGGAAATTTTACTGGAAAGGTTGAGGATGCTCTGATACAGTTTGCACTCTAATCTAGTGGCTACAGCACTTTTTGGGAAGCTGTGGGTTAGATCTCCCTGTCTTGACATCTGTGCAGAGCAGATGTAAAATGGAATTGTTACGGCACCTAATTTATAAAGGCACAGATCCCTTCTGGGACACAATCCAACATTAACTGGCAGTCTAGGTAACGTGTTTGTAAAGGCAAACGCATACTAGCATAAGGAATAAATGTTTGTATTTTGGAATAGCTGCAAGAGAAGTTTGCCATAAGCGTGAAGGGAATCTTGCAGTAAAAAGTACTGCAGGTACATGATTAAAGGCTAGACTGAGCGAAGCTTTAAAGAAAGAGATGCACATCTGCAATAGCTCAGCAAAAAATTTGTATCCCTACCCCCAAAATGGGTTGAACCATCTGAGGGGAATAAAAAGTGCACCAATGGTTTGGGGATGGGAAGGATGATGTTTTGTGTCTACCGGTGTCACTCTTAGAAAAACTGAAATTGTTTTAGATGAAATCTTCTAAACCAGGCACTTTGCACAGAGGAACTTTGTTGCTGATCAGCTGGAATTGTTAAGGTTTGGTAAAGCAAAAGTGACTGAAAATCAAGTCTAATGAGAAGCCTCAGACAAATGTAATGATATGAGTGGTAATATGTTCATGTAATAATAATTGCATGGTAATAACATATTACAATATGATAACATTACAGTAATAATTTTCCTCTGCATTTTCCTATGGGTAGTTCCAAGCCTCAGGAATAATGGACCCTGCAGCAATAAGCCCGGTCCAAGCTGCAGCCTTGCTACAGTCTGTCTGGAATAGGTATTGTGCTTTTGTGTGTGTCTTCAGGTGGACTGCTAAGCAATTCTTTTTGGAAGAAAAATTGAGTTTGGGGAGTGGGTGAAGAAGAGGGGCTGTGAGAGCCCCTGTGGTCCCCGTTGCTATGGAGACCTCCCTTCTTCCTCTGCTCCAGCAGAGACGCCTCATCTGGCTGTGACTGAGGGGCTGCGTGGATAGTGCTGATGTGTTTTAAGAGAGAGGCATGGGAAAAAGCATGATTTACCCAGGCTGGAAATGTGTGAGATGCAATGATTTATACCGGTAATGCAAGTGCCTGGTACTCTGTGCTAGAGTGTTCCTCAGACACATGCTGGGGGATTAGCCAATGTCTTTAAACATTGTGTGTGTTGAGGATGCTAAACTGATCCCTGTTTAGCTTGAAACTGATTGATGCTAGTCATTTTACTGTCTGTAGTCCCCATGTGAACAATTTAATGACAGCTGTGAACCACAGCTGTTTAACTAAGTGACTGGATGTCATATTTTGCTTTGCATTGAGAGTTACATTTGCTCAAATGCCAGCTGGTGTGTATATCACTGACTGTTTTGAACTTCAGTGAAAGTTTAGATACATCAAGATTTTGTATTGGATATTATGGGCAGTAAGTGTTTCAGGCATGAATGAACTCAAGCACTTAGGAATGGTGTTAGTTCTGTTGCTGATCTCATTCATTGGCTTGCTGTCGAGGAGCTGTCATGAGCACTTAAATGAGGTTTTTATTCTCTTCCATTCATCTTTAATAATTAATTTCTTATTTATGTGAAGTTGGAAGAAGTAAGTTTGCCACTTACTTGGAACATTTTTCAAGATCTAGGAAATTGCATACTTTTCTCCCACTCAGAAGAAGTGCTGCTGAACCCCATAGGCTGATAGAGGTGATCCTCCTGCAGCCCTGTGTCTTTGGGTTTAGCCATAGCAAGGCTGAGCACGGATTGCCTAGAGGCACACATGCACATAATACATATGTACATACATGCATGAGCAGCCACACAGAATGACACAGAAAGAAAACACATTATTCATGCAAACACAAAGAGCACCAACAGCCTCTTCCCCTCTCTGGCTGCTCAGGATGCAAGTCCATTAGTGTAAAATACATCAGCATATACATATATACACATCAGAATGGATCCCTCTGTAGTAGCTGGTCTTAGACACTCTACCCAGGAGCTGCCCCCGGATTCCCTGGTCTTCCTGTTGCCTCACACACAAGATGCACAGGTGTTCCAGTTGCTGGCCTGGAACTATGACCTTAGCAGTAGCTGACCTCCAGATCCCAAGGTCTCTCCGGTAGCTGGCTTGGATTTTCTGGTCCTCCACTAGCCAACTTTCAGAGCCCTCTTGTCCCCCCTGGTATCTACTCCAGACTTATGGCCACACCAATACTTGCCTCCTAAGCATCTTATCCTACTTGCTGGCTAGTCTGGCCTGATGTTCAGCAGCAATTACACATACACACTCACACAAACGTACACTCTCCGGTCTCTCCAGTTGTTGCTACCCTGATGTGTGGGACCTGATGTCCCACAGTTACTGTACTTGGATCTCCACATGCACACAGACCCATGGAGTAGAGAGCTCCTCACCCACGAGAAGAGTTGGAGTTTAATGAGAAGACAGGGTAGACTGTGCTAATCTGTGCTAATCAGGTGCAGGGCACAGCCAGACAAGCATACTGACCAAATGCTAGTTCGTAGATGGCTTTTATCCTCTTTTCCCTCTGGTCTCCCACACTTATTCCTCCCCAAACCACCTTGAACTCTCCCTTTTCTTACCCTTTTCCCCCCTACCATAGTGAGTTTTGTACAATCCCACAATGTTATTCCACTGCATTCCACAATGACTCCTGTGCCCCAAGGTTTAAAATCCCTCACTCTGAAAGAAATCCCAGAGAGCCTTTCCCATGGATGGGGGTCACCTCTGGCTCATGGGGCTGAGGCTCGCCAGCAACAGCCCTGGGAGGGTTTGGGGCAAGGGGCTTCTTTCCCTGAGTAGGTTATTGGGGTTCCCCCTCCAGCTGTTGTGCCGTTCAGCTCCTTCATCTTCATGGAGACAAGCCTGTATCTCATTTTCTAATATGTGCTACAAACTGCAATTCTTTTTGATAATTTGGGTATAACAAGGCTCTGAGATCATACAGTAGATGAGATGCGTACTAGTGGGAATATCAATGTGAAGTGTTTTGCAGAGAAAACCAAAAGTGGATTTTATACATATCCTGTATATATTTAAGGAAAAATTCCCAAATAATTGAGATAACATTTTGTTTTCCTGCTGTACTTCTTTTGATTCTCCCCCCTGCCCCCGACCAATCACTGAATTTGTAAATGACTCTTGGGTGCTGGTGCTCAGTCTAGGTAGTCAATGAGGCAACACCTGAACTGGAAGTCCAAAGACTTGGGACTTCTGTGTGTTATGTTTCCTATACTTGCTGTCTCAATATCTAACAAGGAAGGAGTTCTCAAAACGTTCTGAGAGTGGGCTAAGTACTGCTAGAAGATTTGCAAATGGTGGAAATAATGGTGAAACGATCATTGTATTGTACCTCTCTCCATTTCACTGCTGATTAAATGCTATCCTTGTAGGAAGTACAGCCTCTTGCTTTCCGAACAGTGCTGTTACATGTGAGCCTTTTTATTTTTAGCATCTTTAAATGAAATTTAGCAGCTGGAAGCAAGGACAAGAACTGGTGCCTTGTAGTCAGCCAGCTTCCATAGAAACATTGCAATAAGGAGAATATCCTTGATTGGGAGGCTGGCTGGATAAGAAACTGCATAACCTTCCATGGTAAGGCACTGGAGCAGCCAGACAATGCAAATAGCAATTGTGGTGGTAATAAAAGCAGTAGTGAAGCTGAAGTAGTGATGGTGGGGAGGGCTCCCAATTGTCTTAGTCTCTGCTCATGGTCTTTTGCTGTTGTTGGGGATTGCTGGGAGATTGCTGTGAACTGCTGCCTTTTAAAATGCTTTATTAGTTATGATAGTCAACCCTGTAATTTACGTTCTTCTACATCATGAATAGTCTGGCTGACTTCCTAACAAATGTGGTTCTTCCTTCTGTTCTGCCAATTCTCGTGGGGGGAGGGGGGGGGGGATTAAAAAAGGCTGTAATTCTGAGGGGGACAGAGAGGCTCTGTTTTAGTCTGCTTTTTTCTACCACCTTTGACTTAGTGTCTTGTCTGTCAAAGCAATTCCGTGTAAGAACTCAACAATTTCCTCCAGAAGACTGATAAAATATGAAGTGATTTTGCTTCTCCTGTAAGCTCTTGTATCGCTTGGCTTGTGTTCAGACTCCAGCAGGCCTTACTTTTATTGTGTGCCTGTATTTCTTATGGCATAACTGGATCATTTCTGCAATACTACAGAACAAAGTCAGTCCTACAAGGGGCTAAAATAAATTTTCTACTGCTGTTGCATGAATTAATTGGAAAAAGCGGAAAATATCGAGGTAGGCTGCTTATTGCTTTTGTTTCATCCTAATAGCTGTAGTTTTTAGGGAGTATCTAGAACAGAGAGGGTAGTCTGATTCGCCTTTTCCGTTTGTTGTATTAGTCTGTTTATTTCCCAGAGGAGCATTAGCTACAACCCCTTTGGGACTGTGTCAGTGTGAGTTAGAAGCTCCTTCATGCCTTTTGGCTTTTATTTTAAATGTTTTCAGCCTGACTTCCGTTTGGTTAAGGTACAGGCAGCCTATCTTTCTTTTACGGGTCCCTCTTGTCCCAAAAGGTAAGCCATTTCTTTATGCAACTAAAACCTCCTTCTCAGCATCATCATCTCATTCATGCATTGAGAATATAGATGTCTGCCTGCCCTTAACATACAGAGCTCTTAATAAATCTCTTAATGAAAGTGGTTATAGAGCTCCTGGGCTTCAGTAGCCACGTTGATCACCTGAATTGAGCCTTCAGAATGTCCCTGCAACACTTCCCTGTGTTGCTGGTACCGATGCAGACTGACATTGGGCCTGTTTTTCCTTGAGAGCTACTGGGACATCCCAGGAGGTGTGTTCCCTTTACACCTGACAGGCAAGTTACTGTGCATTCTTTCTCTCCAATGTCTCAAAGCCAGCCAGCTCTGTGCCTGCTAAAGCAACCTTCTGCCACTGCTGCTTCTTGTCCTTGAAGCCCTTTCTCTGCAGGACATCTAGTATGCAAGAGGACACTCTTGCCCAGATGGATACTGTCCTTCCCTGAGATTCATGACCCCAGCACAAGAGCTGCTGCAGTGGAGGTCTTTACCTGATCTAGTGGGAGGTGTCCCTGCCCATGGCAGGGGGGTTGGAACTCAATGATCTTTAAGGTCCCTTCCAACTCTAACCATTCTGTGATTCTATGAGGTGAAACTATGCAGCAGGGTCCCTGTAGGCATCATCTGGGACCTTTTTATTTCTCTTAGCTGTTCCAGTGTAGCCATATCCACCTGAAGGGGATGAGGGCCGGGAACTCCTTGCACTGTACACACACACACACACACACACAAAACCAAAACCCTGCACTTGAATAGTTAATTGCACGTGCTACACTCTGGCCAGTAGCACTGTCTGTTTCTGGACTTTGACGGGCACGTTGAGCTTAATATGTTAGTTTTTTTAGAAGTTTTACTAGTTTAGCTTGTCTTTTGCTAGACAGATAAAGATTGTTGTCCTCCTACTGTACTTCAGGATGTTCAACAGTGAAGTGAGATGTAGCCTGTGTGTGATAAACTGAGGACTGAGTGTGTACATGTGTGAGTGAGCACGTGAGCAGGCTCATCTGTACCTTTGCCAGTGCAGGCTCCCAGTGCACTCTTCCTTCTTGGCTGCCCCTGCTCACTACGCTCCTGGTTATTTAACTTCTGCCTGTTGTCCTGTTGTCACCTCCACCCTGGGTAGGCTCATCCCCTTTGTCAGGATCAAGGGATCACCTGCAGACCCCTTCACATCCCACCCTCTCACATCCTCCAGAGCAGTCTCCTGACAAACACTCAGAGCAGCCTCAGCAGGCTCCCACTTGCCCAAAGCACGTGGCCACCGAAGGAAGCAGGCCAGCCCCAAACTCGCCAATCTTGCTTGCCTTCCTGTCTTCCCTGGGCAAAACGGCTGTGCTACCTGCCCCGTTTGATTGCCCTTTGTTTGCTCCATGAACTCCCAGCACAGAGAGATAAGCTTTCATCCTGTCCTGTTTGAAGTGCACAAATACCCTGTGACAGCTGGATCCAGCATCTGTCTGTTTTTTTGCAGATACATCGTCTCTTCATCTTGTGTAGTTTAAGTCTGGGACACTACACATGTATGTACAGTAAAACTGTGTACAGGGCTACTAATCATCAGGAAATTACAGTGGGATGTTACCACATACACTGCTCTTTAATGTGTCCATATTTTTTTGGAGCACATATTTTTAAAAGATACAGTTCTTATTTTGTCCGCTTCACCCAAGCATTGATGCATTAATAGAAAAAGGGAACATTGCAAGGAACATCATGTACAGGTCAGCAGAATTACTATAATACTTCCAGAAAAAGCTACAGAATGCAATACTGTATTACAGAATGTTCTTTTATTTCATTTATATAAAAAAAAATCTATTATCCTTGTTTTCATCCAGTACAGTTCTCTAGTGCCCATGCTAGATTTGGCTAAGTTCAGTATTCTATGTCTGCAATTTAGTTTGAAAAAGGAAATAAATTGCCACCACACTGAAAATTTTCTGACTTCAGCAAGCTTCTGTAATAGAACAGCAAAGACATCCTTTTGTTTTATTCAGTCTTTAAAACACAGTCAGCAGAAGAAAAGAATCTGGTTAAAGGAGATGCTAAAACACCCATGCGATTGGCAGGGGCCGATACTGTATGATGTGGTACCAGACTCTGGAGACTTATTTTAATTATTTTAAGCATTTAAGAAAGTAAAATGGCATTTTAGGTTCCAAAGGAGTTGAAAAACACTGAACTTGTCTTTGAATTCTGTTTCTCCAGTAATTTCTTAGAGCGTAATGTGGACAGATCGAAATAAGTAGGTGTCTCACAATACTTTGTGTTTGATGGCGCCAATCCAATGGTCAGAGGTTATCGCTTTGTGACTGAAAACGCAGGTTACATGGTCAAAGGTGTTTCTATGTAATAGCATCTAAAACAAAGAAATTGTATGTGGAAGCGTCTAGGAAGGGCATCTGGTATCTGTATAAACTGCTAGTAAGCAGTCTTTTCCTTATCCAGTATCATGTAGGGAGATGGTAGCTATTTGTACAGTAGTCTCTTCAAAATGTTACAATTACATGTATCTTAGCATCATTGATGAAGTGTTGTTAACAGTCTCTGTCCATACACTATGCTGTTTTCAGAGAGCAGGTAGCTTCGCAGTCTTGAGAATCTGATATCTGAAAGGGAATTTCTTTGATTTTCGTTCGGAGGGGTGACCTGGTTCAGGTGTGTCCCTGGGTGAATCAGGATGAGTCTGGCTGCTTGCAGGCTGTCTGCAAGGCTTCCCTGTGGGCTGGGAGAGAGGCAGGCTTTCAGTCCACTTTGGTCAAGGCCATCTTCATGTATCATATCATCTATCCAATAAAATGTTGAAAACTGAATCTGTAGGTTTTCTGTGCTGTATATCCAGCTCTAGTGCAAAAGCAGATTAACTCCAAGACTGGTTTGGCCGCTTGGGATGAGATGGCTGTCTTATGTTGCTGCAGGGTAGAAAGAACATGTAAACCCAAGCAATAATGGCTCTGTGCAGTCTGTGTTGGAGCCTCAGGTGGCAAAAACACTATTGCATTTCCGTATGTTCTCAGTTGCTATCATAAAATACAGGATGATCAATATAAGGTAGTAGCAGCTCTTTAAATAAAGAGCTTTATTTAATTGCTTGCTTTTAAGGTATAGAATATCTCAGATGTCCACATCTAAAAGAAAACAAAGATTTGGTATGTTTGGCTTTACCACTGACTTATCCAAGCATGCTGAAGAAGAGCATACTTTTGCTGTGCAACAAATGAAATCTGTTTATCTCATCATCTTTTAAAGATGGTTTTTCTGGGAGAGATAGCAAATTGTCCCAAAAGGCCAGTCTTCCTGTTTAAAGGGAAAAAAATCATCCAACGGTGATGCTTGGATTGAACTACCACACCTCAGGGACAAGCACATTGGCAGAGTGGGCTGAGGGGTTTTGGTGCCTGGCCTTATTAAGTGACAGGTGCTTTAACTACTTAGTTTAAACTGATAGCACAATCATTTCTCTTGAGCTTTGATACTTTTGGCATTAAACTTGTGAAATTAAATTTTCACACCCACAAGTGGTTGGCACTAGCCGAAAACAACTCCCCTTCTTTCCCCTACTTTCTCCAACCTCTTGTTTTGTAACCTTTAGTTTAACACTGGGGGAAAAACAAGACTTACTGAATATCGAAGTAGGTTATAGCTATTTAAATAACTGATAAGCATCTACCAATCATGTATGTACACAAGCTTAGCAATGAGCAATGTGCAGCTCTTACACCTGATGAGGTGTGCTCCAGGCAGTGCTGAGTGTCCTAAGTGTGTGTGGGAAATGTGGTATTTGAGTGAGTCCTGATGAAAAGTACTGTTCTAACTAGGGAAAGGCATAGTGACAGTCATCAGCAGCCTCATCATCTTCAACATCACCACCTGCTGCACTGGCAAGGACACCAAGGGGAGGACATTTGTCTTGAGACCCCATTGCTTCCCCTCCCTGTCACCATGGGGTAAAGATTTTCTTATTTCCCTTCTCTCTCACTTTCTCTTAGTTTTGATTTTTTTTTTCCAATCTCTAAATTAATTTAAGTCCATGCATGCCATCAGCTACGGACCCTGTGAATAAGTTTTTGTGCATTTAAACCAGTGTCAAAATCCTTTGGGCAATGAAAGGAAAGTGTTCAGACACCACAAAATTTCTGATCCTGTTTCTGGTCTCTCATTCTAGGTGGCCAGGCTCAGACTAGTCAAGACTATGTAACTTTGCTTTTTGCTGTAACAATTTACTTCATGTCTACAATGCTTCTAATTTCTGGAGTGGTTTTCTTAGCTATGTCTTGAACTGTCCTTTTATTCTTCCCTGATTTAATAATTTTAGTTAAGTTTTAAACTCAAAATGAGCTTGTATTGTGCATTATGGATCAATATTTGGAATTGTGCTTTCCCAGCATTTGGAACCCTTCAACAACTCACCCTTCATTTTGTCTGAAGTTGTGTGAAGAGCTTCTAATTTAGATTTCTAAAGTCCAAAGGATAGAGGGAACAGTAAAAGAAGCTAGAGTACATGAAGATAATAGCAGAAGGAGAAATGGTTGTGGTTGTGCATATATGTCCATACAGCTGAAATTGTCAAAAGTTATGTCTGTCCTGAGAAGCTGTACAGGGATGGATGTTCACCATCTGAATATCAGGCTTAGGGTGTTACCCAGCAGAATCATTATCTGCTCTTGCAAAACTGGACCATAAGTGACTTCCAAAGGTTCCTGGGGAACCCAATGATCTTATTCTGGTACTCTATTTCTGGTCTCTCATTCTAGACCAGAATGGTGGCCAGGCTGTACCTTTGGAAGTTCTAGAAATCAAATTTTCATATACTTTTCATTTAAGAAAACAAACCACACACAAACCCCCCACCCCACTTCTATTTTGCTTCAGCTAAGTTATTTTTAAAGTAAATTTTGATTTGCAAAATGATTTACTCCATTGGAAGAGCTTTAATTAGAAGATCCCTGCTGGCTGTTGAGTGCTTTTGAGTTATTCTGATTAATCGGATACTACCACTGTGTGGAATAATTCTGCCACAACTTGGGGAGTCTTTTGAACAATTTGCTGCTGCTCAGGGGTTCCCAGAAGATTGATTATAAACCAAGACCATCACAGGAGCATGCAATAAAAAAATCATTCTGGGCTGTTGTAACTGTGAAAGTTGCAAATCGTATAAAGAACTGGAATAAAGACGGAAATGTGGCCGCAAACATGGAGGTGAGTTACAAAAAATTACTTTGATCTATGGAGAAGGCAGCAGTCAGACTGAAGAGTTTCCTCACATCTCCTTTTTCCTTTAACCTTTTGACTTTTTTTTTGTTGCTAAACTACCTGAATGCAATCAGAGATATTTTTTGAAAATTGTCTTTTGGCGTGGTAACTATTAAAACAGCAGCATGCAATAGCAGTCATGGATGCTGGTGGAGTATTAGTAGTCAGCAGGGAGTCTTAACTTATAGACCTGTGCTGCAGCAATACCTACTGCAGCTAATAACTCACAGACCTGTACTGCACCCAAGAAATACATGCTAGATAGTGCCATATATTTCAGTGAAGCAGTGGGGAGCCTTGGTTTGATCTGAAGTATAAATGAGAGCTTTCAATTTCTTGTATTTAGCTTTCTTTCATATTAGGAACCCAGCCATAGAGATAGCTACCACATCTGGAATGAAGAGGGAGTTTCTCTGTTCAGAATAAAAAAAAAAAAGGCTATGTACAGGTTAAGGGTAGGTTCTATGTGAGATATTTGACATCTTTTTAATGTTCTCTGTTTTTAAGGAGGAGGAAAGTGGCAGCACACCATGTTTAATCTCTTTAACTGGAAAATAAAGTGACATAGGTCTGAAATCCACCCAAGAGACAGGCAGGCCTGTAACATAGCTGATGCCAGGGCTGTGTGTCCAACTCAGAGCTTGAAGGCAGCTGCGGGAGCCAAGGGCAGGGGCTGGGGGTCCCAGGTGAGGCCAGCTGGGCCCCTTGAGGCCCTCATAGTCAGCCTGTGGGAAATTTGCTTTGGCACATAATTGCAAAAAGCACATGAGCAAGATTAATGGTAATAACATGACATTATGGCTGTTGAAGGTACGTCTGTAACCCTACTCTGAGTGGTAGTGGTTAGCGCTTCTCTGAACACCTTCCTGGCAGAGAGAGGATGGCTCGCTTTCTGCCTTTCTTGCCCAATCTTACCCAATCTACGTTCCCAGTTGAAAAGCTAAGAAAAGTGATAGGTGCGTTACCTTGCTGAAAACCCGTCAGGCAGTGCAACCAGGTCTGCAGTGTGCTTCCCTCTCCCTGCTCCGGTCACTCAGGCATAGCAAAGGAAGAAAGTACGCTCTGCTTTCTGCAGCATCTCGCACCCTCTGGCAGCTGGTCGGGGAAAGCCACGGGAATCTCGGTGCCACACGAGCCGCATGCAGAGCCCAGGGCCGGCGCGGCGGGAGAGGCGATGTGGGTGCTGAACCCGGCCTGGCTTGCTTTCTTGTGATTTATCACGCTGATTTCTGTGAGATTTCTGTGCTCCCTTACCTGAGAAGCAAAGCCTTAGACCCGGTAAGAAGTGGCACAGAAAGAGCAGCGTTAGAGCGAGGTGCGGAGACAAAGGGTGTTGGGGTGGAAGAGGCTCCTTCTGCGTGGAAATACGTGCAGGAGAAAAGCAGATGGGGTTGTTTCTCAGGGCCCCGATGTACTGGCGATGCTTCAGCAGGAAAAGAGAATTTATGTATTTTGTATTCCTGTATTTTGTTCTGTCTGGAAAAGAAACGTGTTGCTGATTTACTACCAGCTATTACCATGAATCACTGTCTTAGGGAAATAAAGCTCCTGGCCTCCCTATTTTATGGCGCGTTACACCAGGTTGTGTGCTCTTGCATGTGTCCATCTAGTTCCTGCTAAAGGCCTTGGTTACTTTTCATGAATGTTTTTGTAGGAAGATTTACAGGGAAATCAATCACCAGAGCAAAATGTTTTCAAAATAGAATAGAAAGCGTGCTCAAAAGTTACAAATGTGATACTTTGTAACTGGCTAACCTTTTATTTATTTACTGCTGCTAACAAGGACAGCAGCCTGTATATTTTGTAACATCTGAGCTCGGGAACTGTTGGCAGATCTGAGTTTTCCTTTACAGGTCCAACTTGGACCTCAGAACCGTAAGAAAGTATGGGAGTTTGCTTAAGTTTTCCTTGCACAAATGAGCAGATGTCAGGGAACTCAGTGTCATCCCTGGAGCAGTGGGACTGCTCTGTCCCATCTGTGTGGACTCAAGGTAGAGTAGAAGGAGGCTGAACTGTTTATCATCTGTTGTGTCTAAAGGTATGAAGTCATGGATGTGATTTGTGCTTAAGAAGCAAGCATTCAGACTCCTCATTGTTGTTTCTTGCAAAACAAGATCTTTGTGGCACATTGCAGTACTGAGGGCTCGTTTTGTAAGGTTGTTTTGTGCCAGCAGATTAACGAGGTTTGGGGTGGCCTAAAGCTTCTAAAAAAAGAAATGTTGGCCTGCCTTTCTCGTGTTGTTAAAATATTTTTCTGCATTTATATAGGTTTTTAATGATAAAGGACATTTTGTTCTTTAGAAAACATTGTTAAAGCTGTAAATTTATAAATTTTCAGCTTCTCTGGGATAGGAAAGGGGTTGTCTTTAATCAAGTTCGTTTATTTTCAGTGTCTTATCCTTAATTCAGTTGGGTTAGCATGGTTAGAACTCAGCCTCTGTTGGCCCGGTAAATATGGCAAGATTTTATTTTGAAAGGTGCAGAATGAAGAATATGAGAGATTTCCCTAATAAATTTGACTGTTATAAGTTCCTCTGTGCTTTTTAAATGTATTTTTTGCTGAAGATCACAAAAGCATAAATCAGTTCTGTCCACAAAAAGCAAAATAGAGAGCTCCAGATGATCCTGCCACTGGTACCAAACAAAAAATTGCAATTACGCTTGAGTTTTACCTTCAGGTGCTCTGATTGCAGGCTGTGTGATACTGTGTGGAGCAAGTGCAATGATAATCCAAATAGAAAAAATTGAGTTTGAGGGTACACGAGTAAAGTTTTTTAGGTAAATATGCTGGAAGGTGCCTATGAAAATATCTTAAGTACAATTATTCCATCCAAATGAAGAGGTGAGCTGTGTACACACTACAATGTTAATGCAATATTTGTTGAGATGACAGCACCATTAGTCATATAATTTAGCTTTGAAGATTACTTAGTATTCACATTTGTCACGAACTCTGCTTTATTTTGCATTTTGTTTACTTGCATTTCAGTAGGTGTAAGAAATAGCCTACCAGGTTTGTGCTAAACCAGATAAAAAAGAGCTCTTGTAAAAAAATAATACAGATCAAAGGGTAATGAACAGCTCTCCTGTCTGAGAGGTCTGTCTGCAGTCTGAAAGCTTCCCTTTCTCTTCTCCCCCAACTTTTGCAGTTGGTTTAATAGAAGATCATCTTTGCCTCATTACTTTGCAGAGCTGTGGTTCTTGGGGGTGTTTGTTGTACTGAAATGGTAACTTGAGATGAGATTGCATCTTTTCAGAGGATGAAGGAGAAAAACAAAGACCTCACCTGTAGAACAATTCAGTGAAATATACCTGACTACTCCAATGTAGCTTTAGTAAGAGGCATTGAAAATGTATTTTAAAAAAAACAAACCGTAAACAGTTCAAATAGAGTCAAAATGGAAAATTAATAAGTAAATTGAATTAATAATGTTCACAAACATAACACTTCGCAGAAAGAGGATACATTCAGAGAAAAAACATTATCCACTAATACCTATTGTAACCAACAAACACAGTATGAAAACTGTCTTTGTAAATCTTCATGTTAAGTGTGATAAAGATTTCTCAGAAACAAAAAAATACCCTAAGAGTATACATGTGGACAAAGAGGAGGGGGTATGCATTTCTTCAACATTTGTTCTGTTTCCCAGCAACATGAAATTGGTAAAACAATCAGTTAACAAAAAAAAAAGTTAGAATAGAGGAAAGGGAGTAATTTTAGTGCCAGTTGCATTGAATTACAGTTTTTATGTATTTTCAGAGCAGTGTGAATCCGGTAATTGTATTATCAGTGTTCATCTAAATCTGATGTTTGAAGGAAATAGGAATTCAGCCAGCTAATGCCTTCTGGTTCTGGCTGCAGAGTGGAACACTGAGGTGTGTTAATGCTGATCCCACTGAGATAACGTTAGGTGAAGAATGACTTGTTGACAGAAGAAGGGTCTGCTGGCAGCTTGGACTGGGTTCTTTGTTGCAGAGAGAATTAAAAATGGTGATGACATTGATATGGATCAGTCTCTGAGCTTGTGCCTCTGGGAGGCTAAAGCTATACTTTTATACTGCCAGAAGAATTTGCACTTGGCATGTGTGCTATGCATTCAGTGGGTAGTTTCTTCCTCTCTTCCTTTTTCCCCCGCTTTGTATTTCAGAGACAAAAAGCCTGATGAAAGAGTTGAAAGAGTAGAGGAAAACTGTCCATCTTCTTCTCTTCATTCAGTTGTCCATAGCAGGGACATAGAGGGAGTATTAGGATGACCTGCAAGTCCTGCTTTCCTGTCACAAGCTTAGCAGGTTTGAGAAGGCAGGAAGGTAGGTTTATGATCATGTTCATCTAAACAAGTGTTGGCACGGCCAAATTTGTTGACAGTGACCTGCTTGAAGGGTGAAAAGTGGCTTCAACTCACAGGTTTGCATTTTGTTTTGGTTTTAGCTTTTATAAGTAGATTTATTTAAAATGTGTGTCTCTTTGCATGTCCTACAGAGACTTCATCGTCTCAGCAAAGGAAAGCTAGTTGTGAAATGTTTTACAACTAATTCATAAATCGGGCAGCCTGGGATCAGTGGAAATTACAAAAAAAAAAAAAAAAAGATATATAAAAATGCTTCCCAATTAAGTCTGCTCATTTCCAAGGAATGGAAATAGTCCTTTGGGTCATTCCACAGTTCTCTTAGTCTATGGCATTATAAAATTTATTTTAATTTCTCTTTTCTTTGCAGCGTATCATTATCAGTCACATGAAAAACATAGAGCCTTGAGAGCACAGTGCCTTGTACTGACGTTTGTAAGGGAGCTCTGTACAGTAGCAGGCACGTCTGTGGTTTCAAAACACTGCAGAAGAAAACTCTACATCACTGGCATTAATACTGTAATCAGCCATGTGGCAGAACTCACTGGCCAAGTAGTTGGCCTGCAGGAGAATTGCTTTTATTTAAAAAAAAAACAAAAACAAAAACCCCCCAAAAAACAACAAACCCAGACATGTTGCAAATTAGATACAAAATAATGCATTGTTTAGTTTAACCATTTAAACTCAAAAAAGACTATCGACGTACTGGCAATATTTGCTGCTCTGTACTGCCAGATTAAGACTTATAAGTAGGCTATTAAACAGCAATTCAGTAACAGTAATTATTAATGTGTATACAAATCAAACATAATATTGCATTAATGTTTTTTGCATTTATGTACCCCGTAGATGCTTTATGAAATATTTAGCCATCGTAGTTGTCAGTTACATATCTCTATTAGCATATTTTACCAATAAAGCTTGAAATGGTAAATTAACTTTTCCATCCTTGAAATACCAGGAGTTTTTGATTTATTTGCTGAGCCATGAACAAAAAAATGAAAAATCTCCACTAAATACAATTTTATAGGAATTGGGGAAGGGCTATGTCATGTGAATTATGCTTTAGGATGGAGGTGGGACACCCTTGCTCTCCTCAGTGTGCAGGGTCTGCTGAGATCTGTTGAGTTACTCACACAAGTGATGGTAGAATGAGTCAGGGTTCAACAATATGCCTTTGAGTTCGATGTAATGATTTTTTTTGCATCATCATAGTGCCAATTTTTAAGTTCAGTTTTTACTGAGTAGGCTCCAGGGCGATTGTAGACTCTCAATAAAATGCTGGGGGCTTTTTATTTTTGCTTTCTTTACTTTCAGTCTAGAACATCTATGTTTTAATTCCAAGTTTGTTACTTTATTGATGAAGTCGTCCTCTACTATGCTGTTAGAAAAAAAAGACTTCTTCTGAAGGCACTTCTCATAAATTAAAGCTTTTAAAGCAGTGTCATTGTCACTATTACAGTGTTAGCACAAAGATCCAAATGGATCGTGGATATGGAGCATCAGCAGGTTTCTCTGTACATAGCAGTGTGCTGGCAGGGCACGGCAGAGGGTTGTCGTAAAGCTTCCTGTGCTGAATGTTTTTCTTTTTCTAGGAGAGCACTGGAGTGTTGCAATTTGTTTGTAATAACTATCCTTTTTTTTTTTTAAAAAAGAAAAAAAAAGAAAATGGGATCATCTGGACAGAATTTGAAGGAAGTCAGTGTGCTAGTTTGCCAAAATGAGGACATCTTAATTGAGACGTTTTACAACACAGGTGGCTATTCTTCCTGATATATTTATGTAAATTTCAAAATATGAAAGAGAGGTCATTACAGTTCTGCAATCTCAAATGACCACTGCTGTGAAGCCCTCTGCTTACATTAAACTGGTATTTAAAGCTTACAGAGTGATTCTAAAGTGTTTTTTCCCAGTATACATCTGGTAGCAAACTGTTTAAAACTGTTACTGCCGGTGCTGTGTCTCCCACTGGAAAATCAGAAAGAGTTGAGGTAACCTCTTGCGGTAGCTTTTGCTGCTACTTAAGTGCCACCTCATTAAGCATTACTTATGCTTGCCTTGGCACTTTAACACTTGAATGGCTTATTACAATGTCTCTTAGAAAAAGAGAATTACTCTAACGCCTTTTTCTTAATTCATTTTTTAATAAAATGCCCTTCCCAGATTGAACTGACAGGAGAAAAACAACTCATATACATATTCATTAGTTTGCATTTGAGATTCTTTTATAGTAAGCACACCGATGGTTGGCTTTTGGAACTTCAATGACAGTTTGGTAACGTACTTGCGAGTAGTTTTCTGTTACATGACATTGTGCACCGTGTACAATACTGTTGTTTTGGGGTTTTTTAAACAGTCCTGATTTTTTTTCTTCCGCAATTAATTTATCATATGTTTTTGATGAGATTTGCTTGTTTCCAACGCTAGTTATTTATTTTAATAAAACATTTCCAAATCTGAACAGTATAACTGTGGGTTTTTAGTTGTGGAATGATTTTGCATGTGTATTTGTAAATGCATTTATTAAGTTGTTTTTGTGGTCATTGCTGATAAAAATTAGTATAATCAGTGAAATAAAAACTATCTAACAATTGAAATAATCTTCCTCATAAATGAATCAAAAATATATGTTTTGAAGCAAGTAAAAAAGGTGTCCATATCAAAAATAATGATGTCGTTTAAAAAAGCTAAATCTTCTGATAGATTCTTAGAGGTTTCTTCTGAAAGTTAGCAAAACCACTTCAATAAGGAAGAATTCAGTTTTTCACATGCAACAGCTCCAATTGACTAAGACCAGAAACAAATGCAGGACTGTATTTATCACTATTGTTACTGGGGGCTAAGGATATAAGAAAAGTAAGATTTCCAAGGAGGAATAATATATTGTATCCTACAGAGTGGTGTAGCTGGAAAAGAGCAGCTCCAGGAAGTGAGAAGCAGACAAAAGAACTGTAAATTGGGTATTGTGAAATTAAAAAACCCTATTAACATAATAGTGTGGTACCCTTGGAGCAAAGACGAGTTTTTCTTTTAGGGTCATTTAATTGTAGCCTGGATTCTGCTCCCTGGTCAATTCCTGCTGGCTGCGCTGGGCTCTGGGCACGCAAACAGTTGCTGAGACCATGTAACTAAGACCTTGTGAGTAAAAGTTCAATATCATTTAAGCCTTTTTTCTTCATTCACACTCCATCAATGGGGTTTTTTTCCAAATTGCAAGGCACTGACATGTTTTGGTGTTGGATAGTATTACTTAGAATGAGGTTCCTGTTTAACAAAATAAAAAAGCAAAACTAAATTTAAACCGGTATCTTAAATTCTACAAGAATTTAGTGTAACAAAAAGCGATGTGAAACCTTATGAAAGGGAAATACAATTTTATTTTTTAACCAACACTGATTTCAGCCCTTATTCTCTTGCAGGTGCTCGCAAGCACCAGCATGTGTGTGTTCAAGTGGTCTGGGTCACTTCTGTGGAGCGGGGAGGACGACAATGAAATGGGTCCTGAAAGGGTCTTTTAAAGTTGTTTGGAGTCAGTAGTCACTACTGGAGGATCTTCTGCTTCAGAATCCTGCTCACTGTGGTTCTTGGTTACCCTCTTTAACTCCTTGGCAGGGTTGCTGCCTCTTGCCTTTGTTCCCTGTCTAGGGAATCACTGCAGCTGCAGTCTGTCTTCCTGCTGGAACAGGCAGGGGAGCAGTGACTGTGCTGCTGGACCGCAGCCTCCTTGCGCTCCTCCTGTACGACCCCACCGGTCCTCTGCTGACAAGTCATCTCTGCTGTGGCTGGTTCAGAGCACGGGTCTCCTGGTCGTGATGCAAACAGCACGTTCCTTCCTGGTTACCAGTTTTGGTGCTGTCAGTGGTGTCCTTCTTTTATCAATGAGACATTCTTTGAGCCCCTTGCTTTACTGTTTCTTCTGATGCTTTCACGCACATTGGCATCCATTCATGTTTTATTCAGTCTGATCTTATTATTTCTGTTGCAGATCTCTACAGGCAAATCTCTAAATGCCTCAGGAAAGGATCCACGTGTTTTTCATGTTTTTAGGTCACTACTAGTATCTACACCTGTAGATAAATTAGCAAGAGCTTTTTCTTTGGCTCTGCTGTATTGGAAGACCTTTTGGATTTGCAATAGCAATTTTCCAGGGACTAGTAAAATATGCAAACTTAATCTTGCTCTTAATATTCACTCTGAAGAGTGCAAAATGTGTCTATCAAGACTGATTACATAGCTGTTACTCAGAATTGAAAATTTTGCATCTAGGCAATGGACTTACAAAGCTGAAAGGGTTTCATCTGTAAATGGACACCTGTTAGTTCCTTCATGGAAGAGCTGAAATTGCTATAGATTTTTGGCACACGTGTTTGTTGCTACTTTGTCTGTGGGAGCCAGGAGAAATTGCTGGATTGATTTTATTTTCTGTTTGTTTGTTTATTTCGGTATGGTGTAGAGAGATCTGAAACACTTTCACCTGCTGACAGTGGATAATTCTGTACAAGAGAGGAGCAATTACACAAACGTATCATGCAGGCATTCCCCGCCATTGTTACATGGTGATTTTTGTAGGAAAGCATAAGCGAAGAAGCGGGTGAGAAATGTAGAAATACAAAAGACAGCTGCTGAAATATAAATAAATCCACGCCTTGGTTTGTAGCAATAGGTGGGTTGAACATTTAATAAGCAGAGGTCAAAGATACAGCAACAAATATCTTGGTTATTTGTGGATTTACTGCCTGTGTCACAACAAGAAATGTTTTACACATGACTGCAGGGGACAGATGCAAGAAACCTGGAAAGCTTTGCTAATGAGTATGCATTTGTATGTGTGTATAGGGAAACATGGCAAGCTGGAAGTGATTTGATACACCCACTTGCTGATTCGCCCCGTCAAACAAGTCACTGCCTCTGTGCAGTCCTCTGCGGTGGAAGAGGATGCATTTATGGTTCTTCTCTCTTGTTTCTGATTTCAGTTTGTGTAACTGAATCTGGTTCGCTTTACTTCAGTCAGCCCTGGGTGCTTGCATGTCTCTCTGGATTTTGAGTCATCAATCCTGATTAAATAAGCTACTACCCATTGGCCTTGCTGAGGACATAGAAAATGTGGATCAAGCTAAATTTCTCACTTTTTTTAATAAAAGGGAAGTGGTAAGCAGTAATGCTATTTTTTCATAGTATTTTCTGTGAAGGCTTATGGAGGATGAATGATTGTGGCCCATTTCACTTAGCCCAATGCTATTTTGGGTTTAATAGTGCTGCCTTGCAGAGAATGGACCTGGGAATAGCAACGTCTCTTGCTGGGAGGATTTTCAGCAAGGGAAAAGCAGCTCAGTTATTGAAAGAGTAAAAGAAAACAGACTGGAGACTGGACACTACAGAATTCCTATAGTGGGGTTATGTTATAGATGGGGGACTGTAGAAAAAAAGAGTGGAAATTTGGGGAGAGTCTCAATCAAGAATAGTTTTTGTGAGTGAAATGCACGATGAACAAAATCTCAAATTTTACTTCAGGGCTCTGTATGTTTTAAGGGAAAAAAAAACAAACCCAAACTGAAACCCCACCTCTTGCATTCAGTCAGGCCAGAAATGTCATGGTCGTCTTGACAGCGATACAGTGATGCACCTTGCCTGCCCTGAGGTGTCCCATGGGAATACATCTCTTTCTCTTGGAAAGTTGGAATAAATCTGATTTGCCTCTGTAAATTAACATTTCTTCAGTGAAATGCTTCACTCTGGTAACTTGATGGAATATTTTTCCATGTGATTTTTTTTTTTAATAGTATTTGATTTAGAGTCATACTGATTTTTTCAGTTGTTTGTCAGAGTCCCCAGCTCTGCTTTCTTCTTCCTAGTGAGTATTGTTTGAATCTACTCACAGGGCTGGAAGGAACGGAGAGAACCATTCACTACAGAGTCAGCTGTGAAGGGAGGAAAAAAAGCTTGTTTCTAAATATAACATAAATTAATCCCACTGCACAGGATGTATTAAGCATATGTAATTTCTGTCTGAAGACATCTGTGTATAAAGAATCAAGAGCAAATGTGCCCAGCTGGTGATGTGGTGAATGGCTGCATGGCAAAACTATATAAAAAATAAAATTTTGTTTCTGATAACCTGGCACTTTGCAGAAAGGGAGGCACAGTCAAACTGATCCAGAAATGATGTCAGATCTTTCTTAGTTGTATAAAGCAAAAGAAAAAAGAGTCACAAGACTAGGGGGCAGGCCAGCAAATAATTTCTGCTTGATGAAATAGCTGTTACTATGGTGTCTTTCAGCTACAAACTCTATAATTTCAGCTGTAACAGAGGATGAAAATTGATGCTAATGGGTAGGAATTATATTTTTTAATCAAGAGTGCAAGATAGCCTCAATTACCAAGGAGAATATAAAGTCTGTCTTCCAACTACTAGTAATTACCGCAGGCTTTTTAAACTGTGCTCCTCTGTTAAGTATAATTCATTTTAAATTGTGTGTATTTCTTCTTTTTTCCTCAATAAATAAGCTGGGGAAAATCAGCTAGCCAGTAATTTAATCAAATTGTCCAGTTGGTTGTGTGCTGTTAGACGGCATAGATCTCACGTATCTACTAGACTACAGTATGGCTCAGCAACTAATTTCTTTTGTAAGTTTTGCCTTAATATCTTGAATGGACAACTGGAAAAGCATTAGATACAGAAAAAATAATTCTGCATAAGCACAATGTTGGACCATGTCTGCGTTGCATTCTGGTCTGGTAGCAATTTGTACAGATACAAGGGTGAAGGCAGGAGTGGGTAAGACTCTGAACAGCTCAGGAGGTCATCAGGTCCACGGTGGAAGGCGGAAAGTTGTTCCACTCGGCTGTGAATGCTGGAGCAGCTTACAGCCCAGGCCAAATGCTGAAGCTGCTCTAAAAGACGTTAAGTTTTTCCACAGTCTCACAAGTGCAAAACTGTCAGTCTCCTCCTGGATCTGACCATGGCACGTCACACAGAGGACATGGGTCGTGCAGGTTTCTCCTGGAAGAATGTAGTTGGAACTGGGGCTGGCCATCTAAATGAAGCCAAGTTGAGCCTCATCTGTGATGTGAAACGTCACATCTTAGTGTCCACACCTCCTTAACAGCTCCAACGTGCCTGTATATGAATTGCAGGTGCATGTGGGTGAAGTCAAGACAGAAGAGGAGCATCTGAAGAGACGTGTCTGGACATACATATTGAGGCTACCAACAGAAGTGGCTACAGGCTCTCTACAAAGAAAGAACTACTGGCAGATAGCACTGTTACTTAAAAACAAATCTTAACCGTACTTGATCCGTGTGTTAAGACTGCTATTTACAATCAGATTCAGTGCAGCGATCAGGGGAACTCAAGTAAATTGTTGTGTTGCTTGACATCACCTTGCATAAGAAGTGCTACTACTGCATCCCCTCAGTTGTTTCATGGTACACAGGTTCAAAACGGCTCACTTCTGTGTTCTTTGTAAAACAAAGGGACAAAAGTTATTCCTCTTGTACCAAGGATGATCACCAACAGACAGATTGGCTGTTCAGAAAAATTACCTGTGCACTTGCATCCCTGGCCTTGTAGTATTTCAGTAAAAACATCAGATTTTTTCCCTCTGAGGGTGACTGGCCCAAAGCCTGGTGTAAGGAAGGCCAGATGATCCACTAGATGTGATGCTTGGTTGGTGAAGGAGATGTAGGATCCAGTACTTCTGCTAATGATTTAATGATGTTGTGGACAATCATTATTTTTACCTCTTCTATATCTATTTCCTTTATTTTATTTCCTTTGTCTATAGCAAAGGTAAAAACATTGGTTCCCATGTCATGGGGGACTCTTATGGGCACCATTTAAAGTCCTTGGGTTTAAAAAATTTTGGTTATATTTTTGCAATAAGAAAAACAAGCTCGTCCCTTAGGCACTGTGATTCAAAAAGTTAATAACTTTGAAAAGATTTATATTCCTGTTATGGTTAGAGCAGTAAATCTAGACTTTCTTCTCCAGGTTTTTAATTTCCTAGCTTAGGTTTCAAAGGTAATGCTATACATTTGTCATATTTTCCTGATGTGGGAACAATCCAAGGTCCTGAAGTTGCAGACACAATATTCTTGAAACTTTTTTCCTTCCAAGGAGCTTGAAGAGCTTCAGGTTCTTTGGGGACACCAGTTTTAAAATAGAGACAAGGAATTCAGACAAGTCAAGTGTACTTTAGCAAAATAAGTGGGTACGGTTATTTCCTTGATTGGCTGAAATGATCACGGCGGTTGTTGAAGGACTGTAGTTTATCGAAAGGGAGAAAATGATTGTTCCTGCCTATAAATTCTGTCTATTTAATGGGACAATAAGTACAAAAAGTGAGGTGGGATAAAGTTGCAGCGGGTATGAAGAACTGGAGAATTATCGGTGCAGCACTTTCTTATCTCCCTTCAGATAGATATATCTGAAAGAAATATAAGTGGGTGTCCAAGACCTTTAGCATGACACAGTTACTTCAGAATCTGCCTACAGGCAACAAATTTATAAAATACCAAAAACAACACTAAAAAATGACAAAACTGGAATTATATTAATGATCATTTCCCATAGTGATTTTGACATTACAAATACCATCATATCACACAAGTTATGCTTGCTGTAAGAACAATTTGAAATTTCTTCATATATGTCTTCTAACTTTACTCCATCTTCACTTCACAGGAAGTCACAGTAGCTGCTGCCAGTGGATTGTGTAGGCAGGTGTTGGCCTTGAACTCGCCCTAGGCAATACCCCGAGAAAAGTCAGTGACTTACCTGTTCCTGCAAGGAAATCTTATGTTCACATTCTGGGACTAAGCTGCTATGAACTAGCTCTTTCCATGAAGTCTTTCCTAGTGTGTAACTATATGCTTTCTTGGGAACAGAAACCACATAGAAAGGTAGCACACTCTAAATGCTCAGCAGGTAACTCCTCTGTACTGGGCAAAGTCGTCCTTGATGTAGTTCAGTTGCGCTGAGTTTCATGACCAGAACTCCACGCTGATAAATCTCTTGCGTAATTGTACTTCTAAATCAATAGTTATGATGTGAGAAGGAACATGTGAATAAAAATACTAAGAATAGGAGTAAGAAACATTATCTTAAAATTAAGGAGATCACCTGTTTTATGAAGGGAAAAAAAGGTTGGGTATACACTTCATGTTGGATATAAAACATTTGGTTGCACGTGTGCACAAATTGAAAATGAATGAAATATGTTAAAACAATAAATTAAGTCAATGCCCACTCTTCTTAAGTGGCGTGCAATTGTTATCCTGTCACTGAATTTTAAAGTTGGTAGCTAGAATGTTAAAAAAGATTGGTTTTGGTTTCAGGAAGCTTATTTTTTATTTTATGGTGTTTTTTTCATCTATAAAGGCAATTCTCTCAGTCTGACGACTATACTTCTAAAACTAAAGTATACAAAAAATCATAAAGGGTTACAAGAATTTTGCCCTGCTTGAGCAGGGGTTTGGAAGAGGTCCTTTCCAGCCTCAATCATTCTGTGGTTCTGTAGTAAAGTTACACATTTTTTCAAGTGATGTCAGCCAATGTGTATCCTGACACGTCCCTGTTCCCTCTGGAGATGAATAAGTAAACAACATCCATTTTAATATAGGAAGGGTATATGACAGCTGCCTATCATGGGTTCCCAAAAATGTTTCCAGTGAACTGCCTTTTGAGTGAGGTTTGTCTTTAAACAAAATAAGTTCTGCGGAAAACAATTTCCTCAAAATACCTTAGAAAATAATTAAAAAGAGAGAGTTTGGGGCTGGGAATGTAATCATCTTGGTGTTTCAACCAGGGAAGTTTTCCTGTTCATCATGTTGACAGAACCTGTGACGTTTTTCAGTTAACTGTTTTTAATGGAAGATTTTAATAGCTAAAACCCAGTTTCTAACCCTTTTTTGGTTGCTTTGTGCCTTTTTTTTTTTTTTTTTTTTTTTTTTTAATAAAGGAGTCTGCTGGCTCCTTCGCTGTAGCGCTGCACTGAGTGGGGTTGGGGTACGCAGAGGCTTTCTGCTGGGAAGGATGGATGGATCCCAAGAACCACGCTCTAGATGGGAGGGAAACGAGCAAGCAGAGGGAGGCGAGCTGTGAGGAGGAGGATTTTGCTAGAGTGTGGACTTGTTTTGATTCAATTACGTGCTGATTAGTGTTAACAAAAATGTAAGATGAATGTCATACCCAGCTAATGGATTGGGTTCTGTAAGTTTATCAACAAAGAGCAATATTTGTTCTTTTTTTTTTTTGAATGACTGCATGGCAAATGCATTTGTGTTAGATAACAGTCTTTGGTTTCCATGGGGATCATCCTTCTGCTTGTTAAAGGTATTGTTAAGAATCTTTCACATTATTTGAGTTATTGCTGAGAGCTATTATTTCAAAGCTATCTCAGCTGTTGATGCCTGCATCAACACTTTGTGTCTGGCAGTGAAAGCCAAGGAGGGTACAGCTTGGAAGAGGAGCAAAAAATATGTTTTGCTGCTTTGAATCAGACTAATGCACTCTGATAACGTTTTATGCCCAGAGCATGTTACTCCTTGTAGATTTAATGAACTTAAAACACTACAAAGGCTTAAAGGACATTGTCTGGGCAGCATGCTGTGTTGGACCATTCTTGTATTTACTTTCTCACTGTGCTTCTGCACAACTTCATGTAGTGTGTGGCTGCTTATCTGTGACATTTCTCAATTAAAAAAGAAGTGTAGGGGATGACTGGAAGCAACCATCCTTTCAGTCTGAATACAGTGGAATTGGTATATAGTACGTGGAGATTTTATTGAATGTTGATACTTATGATAATATGAGGATAAAACAAACCCTGTTTGACTTGGTTTGGCAGGCTTTATGTCTGTGCTTGTTTCTAATGTGAAAAAAGCTGCTTTTCATGTAGTGGTTACCTTTAGTATTTCCTATTCCTTTTTTTTACTTGGAGAAATTTTCAAAGACACAGACAAGTTGGATACTTGTTGGATACAGACCAACGATAGGCTTTTCCTTTTCAAAGGAAAAACACTTCATCTTTCTCTTCTAGTGATGGAATTGTGTGCAACCAGCATGGGATATGCTGTTTATAAATGACACTCATGTCCAAAGCAGTATTGACTTACAGGAACCAACAAGTTGCTATGTTTGAATCCAAGGTTATGTAGCCCTAGACCAGTTATCCAGCAGAAACACCCCAAAAACTAACTCACGGCAGAAGATCACAGCTTTGCCCACCATGGGATATGCAGCAGCCCAGTATGGTTGTAAGGCAAGGAGAATACTGGTGTTAGACTAGTGCCTTTCATGGGTTCAACAGTAGAATGACTAATACATCCAGAACAGAAAAGTGCCTCTAGACAATGTGAAAAGATTCAGAGTGTGATTGCTTAATACTTGTTGAATTACCTTGTTGCCTGGAATGTTGTTATCCTCTTCCATGGAAAGGAGTTGCTGGGGAAAGGTGAGGAGCAGTGAAATGGCAAATGCATGCAGTTTTCTTCTGAAGTTTCTTAATGTTTAATGCCTTGCAAATTTTGTGGTGTAGTTTTTTTCTCTGAGTGGGTGGCTTTGAGATGCATGAAGGGAAATACTTGATTTGAAGGCATCAGCAGAAAGATCTGCCAGTCTACACTGAAGCTGATCTGGTTCATCAGAGCAGCTTACTAGTGTAGAAGTTACCCATAGCTGCAAGTGGAAGAAGAATGATTCTCTGAGGGATATTCAATCACTAATTTTCCAGTGTCCCAAGTGGACACTTCCATCTGCTTATCCTTTTTTTTCCCTTTAAGTCTCTGACTTTATTTTGTCTGTCTAAAGACTTCTTCCTCATCATAGAACCAATATTTTTTTTTATGCTTTTTTCTTTTCACTTCCATTTAGGATCAGCCAGGCCAGAGCTAATTTCCTTTCCTTGTGACTCTGGTGTATAGATGACAATATGACATAATTTGTAGAAGTAATTAAACAGTTGAGAATCTGGAGTTTTGAATGAAGCTCCTCTGTAGCACGCCAAAGAATAGCTCGGGATTTCTCTAACAGCTTCTGAAGAATTAATGAAATCCCTCTGATTTCTTTTATTTTTCCATTTTTCATTTCTATGCATTCTAATGGAGGTGAAACTTGGTTTGAAATTAAGGTTATAAAATCAATGCAATTCAAATTAGATGAAATATTTAAATTTAAAAAATAACCTAACCAAAACCCCAGTTTCTCCCCTAGTCCAGAGCATTGTAATAATATATTATTACTATGTGAGAAGTACTTCTTTAATAACTGGAGCGTCAGAGATATTTTTGAATGCAAGCAGTTTGATTGACTGAATATCTCCTAGCAACTCAAGAAGCTTTAAATACAACTGATTGAATTCTGCCTGTGGAATATATTGTCAAGACGAAAGTACCTGCCAAAACCAGATGATGATTCCATTCTTTAAAATGCATCAGATAGTAAATACGTAACTCAATATTTTGACAGCTACCAAAAAGGAATTTGCAGAAGACACATGACACAATATATAGAAAATTGAATTCCAAATGACATTCAACCACTGTAAATCTAGATAGTAAGTCTGTGAGGTAGATTTTAAAGTTAATGTTGTATGCTTTTATTGAAACAGTGCACTGTTTTATCAAGAAGCTGAACTTGACTTTCTGGGTACTTGCTGCACGCATTGGCCATGTGAGCGAGAATATGATTTTGCTGGCATTTTATATGGGCAACCATAGGAAAACTATACTCAGCAAGTAAAAGCCTGATTGTTTTTTTTTTAATTGGTTAGAGGAAAAATCAAGCCAAAGCATGGTAGTGCCCACAGAGAGAAGTATGGGGGGCTGCAGTTGCTTTTTCATATCTCACTCAGCAGCTTAAGGTGATGTTTTCTCTCATTGTGTATATTTGTGGGTACCTACAAAAACACTAACAAATCTGACTGCCTCATAAATCCGTTACACTTCAACTCAAAAGAGCTTCTGGTACATGTCAACAATATCTAGTATCAGCAAAATGCGGTTGTTGATATAGTCTACAGTAAGAAGAACTTAACTTTTCTTGGAGGTAGGAAGCTAAACCCTACTTTCATTGCTGTCCAGCTGCAGCAGAGTAAATGGAGTTGTCTCGTCAAGCAGTATTTTTATGCTGGTAGCTCTGCTTTGGTTGATCTGGTGGTACTGCACCAGTAAGTCTCTGGGAGAAATAAAATAAAGAACTATCACATTTTATTAAGGTGATACTGGCCTTTACCATATAGTTACTGCTAGTGCAAAACAACTGGCTCACACATGGGCTATGCACTGAGCACAGCTGCATAATTTGGGCAATGCCGAGAATTTTACTAATTGACTAATACCTGTAGTTCAGGAAAATTTTTGCATAGTGCACAGTGAAGTGGATAACAAAGAATGATTGCAGTATTTCTTCAGTATGAAAATTTGACCATAGTTTAATCAGTCTCATGCACTGAACTATTACATTTTATTTTTGTCCTGCGTTTGCTGTCTGGCAAGATGATTGAATGTCTGTCTGTTACTTAGTGTCTTAAGGAAAGAGAGGTATTTAATGAACTACATTAGAATTGATTAGCTAGGGGAGAGTATGATCAAGAGATATGGGCTCCACTAGAGATTTTTTTTCTCCGTTAGAACCACAGTGAAGAATTACTAGGGGGAGTTGTAGAAAGTATGTTTGCTTTCATTTCTTTGTCAGAGTATTTCATAAAAGGGTGAATGCTTTCTGAAAAGAACTCTGATGCCTTCTAAGTGTACAAAGAATGCTTGTGAAACCCTTGAGAAAACTTTGCATGTTTTTGTGGTGCAAAAACATGATGTTTATGTGACAAACATTTAGCTGAAACATTGGGCACCTTTCACTGTCAACTGGACAGCTTGCTTAGAAATCTGTGATCTGCATGTGTCTTTAAAAATGTGTGCTCCTAACTTGCTCTGGTTGCCTTGCACATTCATCTGCTGCCTTCCACTTTTAACACACTTTGATAGTTTGTATTTCCTGTTGCTGCCAGTCAGTCTTCAAACGCCTTGTCTGAAGATGGCACTAAAATGTTCAAGCATTAGGTGCTGGAGCCTGAGCCAAGACTTTAATATGAAATTCATCTTCATTTTTGCATGGTTCTATTAAGCCTTTTTTTTCCTGGTAGCATGCTTTTTTTTTTTCTTTAGTTAATTAATAAAAAAAAGCATACATCTTGCTAAAGACGGGCTTTTAAAGGAGAGATAAAATCATGTATTCTGAGTGTGAGTTTCCTGGCATCTTGGTATGTGTTAGAAGGGGCCGAGAGCTCCACAGAGTAAGAACAGATTGCTTCATTGACTCTTGTGCTGTTGCTGTGTTAGTTAGGATCACAGGGAAATTTGTGATGGAAAATTTGTTTCTTTGATATGATATTTCTTTCTGAGATCTGGGTAGGAAAAGATACAATGATAAGGGAAAATATTATCTCAGCTAATACTGGTTTCTCTCTGTACTTCTGCGTCACTGGCATGGATTCACCCTATTTGAAACAAAAGCCTAGGGCTTCAATATCCAAAACAGTGGGTTGCATTCTCTGTGTACTTCTGTTACGAAGTTACATGCATCAAGTCTTTTTTTTTTTTTTTTTTGGCTGTGCCATTTGTTTAATTACATGTTACTATGTAGATCTAGAATTTTTTGGGAAGGAAAAAAAAAAAAAGAAAAGTTTCTTCTGTATGTGGCTTCGCACAGGCCTGTCCTGTTGAAATAGCCAGTGGAATGACAAGCAAACTGCTGTGATCCACTTACACACAGAGACAAGCTGATTAAACCCATATACTTATATTTATTTTAATTATATTTATATTTACGTACAGTGTATTTTTATCTTTTAAAAAGAATTATCCACTTTGTATTAAAATATGAGCATTTAGCAAATTTCTATATTTGAGTACTCAGGATGCCTAACTTAATGCGAGAGTCAACATAAGAATCTGAAAACATGGTTTGGATATCCTACTTGGGCATTTGCCACTGAAATTCCCTAATTCATTCATTACTAGAAGCTGGGAGGAGATAGCTGGGGAGTAATTCTTTTCAGTCGTCTGATTTATTAAGCTACTGGCCAATACAGACTTTTTAATTTGAGCAGTGTGTTGGTTCAAATGAGTGACTCCTGGCAAACTCCAAAAAAGTATTTTTATTTGCAGTACTAGCAAACATTCAAATCTATTAAAATTGCTGTTGTTGGGTTTTGGGAGGGTGGTGTTTGTTTGCTTGGGTTTGGTTTTTTTTTTAATTTGTTTACCCTTCCTGTCTCTTCTTGCAGGTAACATCATGGTGCTGTGGTCAACTTGCAGAACGTCAGTACTTAAATCTGTAACAAACCGATTCATTAAGAATTTGGCCTGCTCGGGGATCTGTGCCAGCCTGGTCTGTGTGCCTTTTGACATTGCTCTTAGTGCCAGTCCACACTGCTGCTGGTGGATCTATACAATGCTGTTCTGCAGAATTGCCAAGTTTCTGCACAAAGTCTTCTGCTCAGTGACCATCCTTAGTTTTCCAGCCATTGCACTTGACAGGTAAGAGAGCAAATTTGCCAGGATCCTTGATTTTTCTTTCTTCTTTCTCCCTTTGGAACTCTTTTCTCTGTTTCATCTTGGTTTTGCTCTTGTTCCAGTGCTTTGCTCACAGTGCATAGCTTATTCTAGAATGTATTGGGGTAAATTCTCTGTAATATTGAAAACCTTTGTTTTTCAGTTTCCTTTGATATCTTTGGACATTTATAAAGGAGTTCGAATCTATAGATTTGTCTTCAGAGAAGTTTTTATCTTTTCTTTCTTCCTGTTAATAATTCTTATTAAGTAATGGAACTTGAAAGCAGACAACTTCAGACTATGGACAAGGTGAATTTTTTTAACTGTGGAAGTTGAAAGCTATTGCCTGATAGAAGAATTTACCAATCTGAAGGAGACTGTCCATCAATTTCAAATGTAGATTTGTTTTAAAAAACCCCCAAACAATATTAATACAATCAGAATTAACTCAGAGAGGTTTTCTATGTAGAAGAGCAGTCTAAAACAAAAGTGGCCCTTTGGACTGTCCAAGTTTTTTGATTCCATGGGATTCATTTTGCTTATTATTATTAGCAGTTATTGATCCCACCTATCATCTTGACAGTGACTGCAAGCTACATATTTTTAAGGAAGGGTAGATACTGGTTTAATACATTTTACATTACTAAAACAGGGGATTTATACGTTAGATGAAATTGTTAGTCTGTTATCATGTCTCACCATAGAATGCATTAGCTGTAGGAAAACAGTTTTCCTAATAAAGTAATATGGTCTCTAATGTTTATGTCTTGATAAATGCAGTATCACTATCTGTAGTGCATGCCAGTGTTGCCAGTGGAACAGTGTATCATTTGCCCTTCCCCAGTAAAACTTGCAATCTTCCTCACAAAAACCACAAACTTTTGCTGCTCATGATAAGTGTAAAAAGGTAGGTCTCCCATGAAAATTCAGTGAGCTTCAAAGTTCGCAGTAGTAAGAAAACAATGAATCAGTGCCTGACATTTGAAGTGCATGTCAGAAATGGAATTTTTGTCTTTTTAAATGCACACAGAATGTTCAGTGTTTCTCTTGCTCAGGGCCTTGCCAACCAGAGCTTGTGTAGAACAAAACCACATTGTATTTCAGTAGATGGGTACATCTAATTTGTGACCAGCAGCTTTTTCCACATATCCAGAGAAAAAAAATCTATCATAAAGCAGCTTTTCAAATTAACTATGAGTCTCATCTTTCAATGCAACCTATTTATGCCTCCACCACGTTTTCTGATATTTTGTGCTGTGCGCAAAATACTGTCCAGTTAACAAGTAAATGATGAAATCTTAAAAATATTCATACAAATCACACTAAGTGATACAGTCCCAATTATTGAATTGTTCACCACTAGTAATGTGATCCTGAAGTTTGAATACTCTTTTTTTTTTCCACAGTCAGACCTGCAAAGGCAGACACTTGTGGGGTTTTTTTGCCTCTCATGGGCAGGTAGTCAGTTGACAACCTGGGTAGGGATTTGGGGCATTACGCCCAGACAGATCCTGAGAGGCTTCTTATAAGCACTGTGCTCATTATAGACTTCACCCTTTGCATTGTACAAGTTGTAATTTTTTTTTTTTTTTTTTGACAGGTACTACTCTGTTTTATACCCGCTGGAAAGAAAAATATCTGATGCAAAATCCCGAGACCTGGTTATCTATATGTGGGCGCATGCAATAGTGGCCAGCATTCCGGTATTTGCTGTAACCAATGTGTCTGACATTTATGCCATGTCCACCTGTTCTGAATCTTGGAGTTACTCCCTTGGCCACCTGATATATGTCATCATTTATAACATCACCACTGTGATTGTACCAGTGGCTGTGGTATTTCTCTTTATGATTCTTATTCGCAGGGCACTGAGTGCCAGCCAGAAGAAAAAAGTCATCATAGCTGCCTTAAGGACCCCTCAGAACACAATTTCTATCCCCTACGCCTCCCAGCGAGAAGCTGAGCTTCATGCCATGCTGCTCTCCATGGTTATGGTATTTATTTTCTGCAGCGTTCCCTACGTGACCTTGGTGATTTACCGCACCATACTCAATATTTCAGATATTTCAGTCTTCTTGCTCCTCACTGCCATTTGGTTGCCCAAGGTCTCTTTGCTGGCCAACCCTTTGTTATTTTTAACTGTTAACAAATCAGTACGGAAGTGCTTAGTGGGGACGATAGTCCAGCTGCACCGAAGGTACAGCAGGAGAAACATCGTCACCTCGGGTGGTGTTGCAGATGCTACTCTGGAGCCTAGTGTCCGTTCGGGGAGCCAGCTTCTGGAGATGTTTCATATTGGGCAACAACAAATCTTCAAGCCAATGGAAGATGAGGAGAATGAGACCAAATCCATTGGCTCTGGCGACTGTCAACAGAAAGAAATTCCTACCACCAGTTTAGAGGTAGGAGAGACTTTGGTTCACAAATTTATACCACAGACGATTGCAGACTCTGCAGCTCAGGTGGCGCCAGCTGTGCCCACAGAAGCTGATATGGTAAATGACAAGTATTCCATGCAGTTTGGTTTTGGACCCTTTGAGCTGCCTCCACAGTGGCTCTCAGAAAACAGAAACAGTAAGAAGCGACTCCTGCCTCCTTTGGGGAATACCCCTGAAGAGCTAATCCAGACAAAACAGCCCAAGTGTAAAGCAGAAAGAAAAATCAGCAGAAACAATAAAGTCAGTATCTTTCCCAAGGTGGATTCTTAGTAAGAACAGGAGTTTTAAGTGACAGAGGAAGGTCACCTTCTCTTATATGTGTGATCCCATGGATCTTTGTTATGCTGAAATTTGTTACAGGCTGATTTTTTTTTGTGCCAACTTTAATTTAAACAAACAAACAAAAGGGAATACAAGTGTTTCTTATGAATATATTTCCATGAAAATAATATATCAAAAGGTGGTCATTCTTAGTTTTATCTGTGAAATCTCTACAATGATACTTGCCTGATTAACTTTCAAAAAGTACATATGGCTTTGGGAACACTTTGTGTGGCTGAAGTATGGGAATACAGCAGTTTGCTGGGAAACCTTATGCTGTATTAAAATGGTCTGGATATCAAAGTATCTTAATAGGAAAGGCTGTAAGGAGCAGAAGGTAGATGCAAAATGTGTAAATCCCAACCTCCTGTAAATACAGACAGCAAGGTTCTGCATATTTCATTAATGAAGTAAGGTGGACTATTTAAGTACATCTATGCTCTCTTAAGCCCATTTCTTTAATCAGTGTTAAGATAAAACTTGCTGGACTTTTGCACAAATTAGTTACCAAGTATCTGCCAAACATCTAAACTTTTTTAAAACCTAAATCACTATCTTTTGGCCTAAAACTTCAGCAAAGCCAGGGATACCAAAATTATTATGTGTGTCAAACCCAAGAAAGACCTTTTTTTAAAAAACATGTATTCTTGTAGTTTTAAGTAAAAAAATGGATTGGAGACCACGCAGGGAAAATCCTGACTCCAGTAAACAATTATGTATGTGCCAAGGGCGTAAATAGAACACTTGGCTCCTGTGATAAAGGGCATATACAAATGTCCCAACAGTGTAATGTGTGTGTTGTGTAAGTAACCAAGGGGTCAACCTTAAAATAGGCTCATCTGCTGGGACACTTTGCTGTTTTCTAATGGAAAAGCTAGCAAATGAAAGAAATGGGCCAGAAATACTAGTAGCCTTGTACTGAACTGCTGAGGGAGGAAGCTGATAACAGACCCTAAAAGGCAAGTTTTATTAATACTGATGCTCACTATTGCCATATTTAGGGAGGTTTTCCTTCTGCCTTCACAGATCTAGATGCCAACCATCCTACTTCACTTGTCTCGCAGAGTAGACCATCTAGTGTAGGAACACGAGACTTTCAAATCTGGTGCCTAATTCCTGAGTGAATCAGAGTCGTGCCATCCCTGGGGTCAGCACACCAGCCTTTCTCTGAGAGTTCAGGCATTGTGCTGCAGCTTCACCCCCTGCATCGTCACAGGCGTATTGTCTTGTTTATACTGAGTGTGAATTTCAAAGTATATCAGTCTGTTAGACGACCTGAAACTATTGTATCCTGGGCATTTTAAGCCTTGATCAGTTGCAAGTAGTCTTTCCTTCTTCCTTATCTGCATTCACCGTTGTCTCTGTGCGTAGTTTCTTAAAAGCACAATCTAGTAACATCTGTGTACTCCTTGTGGTTCTCCTGTACTTTAGCCCTTTGGTGCATGCTGAACCTTTATCTGTAGTTACTGCCTGTTTATGAAAGTAGTTTCTTTAAAGCATACTTCTAAAAGGACAAGGTGAAGAATCTTGCCAAGTTCACAGTAACTTACTAAATCTAACCAGTAAATGTTAAAAGTGGGAAAAAATTCTGCTGAAGCAGGATTTGGAGATATTCCTGTTCTTCCTTTGACATGTTTGAGGAAAATCAGCAGCTTCTGATGGCTCCAAGGTGGTGGATTTCTACAAGGCATTAAAAGCAAATGTTTTAATAAAAATGTATTTAAAAAAAAAGTTTATGAATGACTGTATAAATTATGTTTTTCTCCATTTCCTCTTTTTAGTGCTTTTCACTTCTTGCTAGTTCAAGAACTTCTCAGCTTGGGAGTGAGGAGCAGTCTCCAATGGGTCCGGATGGGTGGTAGGAGCCCCATGTGCCCTGCTTCTTAGATACAGAGATGGGAAGGCAGCCATAGCTTGCCTGAAATCAGACAGAAGAAATATTTGAGGAAAAGGTGTTTTCCTTCTGCGGCAGAGGTAGAGAAGTACCATAGCAGATATTTTTTTTAAAATGTTGATAAAAAATAATTTAATAGAGTGTTTCTTTATTCAAAATTTGTGAAAGAACAGATGACATTCAAAAAATCCTGAAAACCTAAAAGCAAAGTAGGAGTTCTAGTTTCCTTATGATTTTTTGTTAAATTTAATATTTATGGCCCACTTATATATAAATAGTAGTCAAAGTCCCTGTGATTAATGAATGTGGATAAATGGTTACTCAGATCTAAACTCAATTGAGGAAAGCAAACTTAGTCTTAGTTTTGTTCTTTTCAACTCTCACATTGAATGAAATGTCAATGATGAATTGAAAGAGCCAAATTGCATTGAATTTAGTTTATCTGGAAAGCAAGGAGTTTATATTGGTTTTTGACTGGTGAGACAAAAGTATCTTTTTCTTTCAAAGAGGGCACGTGTAAAAACTTGCTTGTATTTATTTTAGCAGATTGTCTCTGAAGACATTGAAACCTTTCACCAAGAAATTAACTAAGGTGGTTTTCCATACCTGAAGAATTATTTAGGAATGTTTTTATTTTAGTCCCTCTTTCAACAGCTTGTCCATGTGAATGTATAAAGTGGAAAAAAATGCACAAAAGCACATCTTTGCATAGAAAAAAATAATCTGTGTAAAATTCATAAAACAGCCTTTGTGCTAGAATTGTCATCAGAAGACAGTAATTTGGGAGGTTCTTTATGCAAAGTGGAATTTGGACTTGAAGAGTTTGATTTTTAACTTCATCTAAGACAGTGGAAACTTTAACTTGTTATTGCTGTCTGTTGGCTTGTTGTTCAGATGATTTTTGCTGGGCATAATGTTCTCCAGCATCCAATATGAAAAATAAAATGAAGACTTATTTTTTTCTTTATCGTAACAGTAAAGATAAGCAAAAGGTGTATGTGCGGGGGTTTGTTATGGTTGTTGTTTTTAACCACCACAGGTGTTGTTAAGATAATTTTTTCTCTCCAGATTATTGATGAAAGAAAGTGAAGTACAAAGCAAAGCTGTGGGAATCGAAGAAGTGAAAGCCTGGGGTAATTTGGCCTGTGAAAATAGATTTAAAGGCTAAATCTTACTACACTGGAGAATAAACTTGGAGGAAGGAAAGTTAAAACTCATTATTCTAGCACTTAGGGGAGAAAAACAGAAAATGGAACTCATATTAAACAAAGGAAGAAATCCTTTTAAAATATGAAAAGACTATGGGGACAATGTCACTTTACTGTTCCTAGATATCCTCAAGAAAAATTGTTAAATTCAAACAAACATCATGGAAAAAATGAAAAATCAAAACCCCATACAGTCCTTCAGCACCAAGTAATGCTGTATTGGTTGGCTGCTTGGCCAACATGTATTTTGCACAATGGGATAAACTTCCAGAGAAAAGCAGTTGTTCTCTAGAAACTCCCCAAGTATTCTACTCTATTACACATCTATTAGTCTGCAGTGATTTAATTAATGCATTTTTTCTAGTTTTAAAAATACACCTATAGATAATGTTTTGCAGGGCTGGCTGGATTTCTCTAGCGAGTTTTCTTCTATTCGGCTCCCTGTTTTCTGGGAAAATATTCCTGTATCAGTGGTCTGTGTCCTGAAGAATGGAGAGGAAAGTAAGGCTGTGGTTCCAGATCAGTAGGATTGGGACTTAGCAGCTGGTTCCAGCTAAACAGGAGCTGCCCCATAAGCTGCTGTGTAGGTAACCAGCTCTGGAGGTGATTAGGTGTTCCACAGAACTCTGGTAGTTCCTCTCATTCATGTCACCTGACCTTGCACTGCACAATTTGATAAAGAATGTAAACATAAAACAGCAAAATCCCTGCCTTCTAATCTTGTTTGATGTAAGTTACTGTGTAATTGTGCTTTAACCTAGGTAGGCATCAGTATGAGATAATCAATGGTTTTAGGGTTATTTTCTTTTTTTGTTGGTCATAAGGAACTCACCCTGCCTCTCCCAAAGGATATAGTTGAAGTCACTGCTTTCAAGCTTAGAACATTCTTACCTCTTCAAAAGACTGCTTTTTATTTTAGTTAAAGTGACTTCCTCTGTGCCAAAGTAGGTTCTAAACAAACTATATTGATGTCTTTGTCAAACTTGGCCCACAAGGTTAGTCACTGCAGTCTGCAGTAATTTTTAATTTGACGACAGTTTAGGAAACCAAACCAAAACACATCTTGTAGAAAATTGCAGAACTCCAGATTGCACTCATGAGTGAGTTGATTCCTCCCCTGGGGACACAGAGGGGGAACAGCAGGAACCAGCCCGAAGTGATCTTTGTTTCAGGTCTGTTTTCAAGCTGCTAAACCAGCCAAAGGTGGTGAAGAGTTCGCAGAGGCTGATTTTTGTGATTGCTTCCTTCAGGGACAGCAATACAAGAGCGGGATGCAGAAGCGTTCTTCATCTCAGCAAAAGGCACTCTGCATGTGCATAGGAGCAATTCTCTTGTTTCTTCTCTGTGAAGAGAAAGTGGAATATTTTTTAAAGAAAGTGTAAGGAATATCGAATCAGATCCAACACCTTTGGTAACGCAAACCAGGGTTTCTCTGCACAGCTGTACTGTGTCTTGAGGTTCTCTGTGGCTAAACATAATGCACCGAGATGGTCATTTACTCCAAAAACTCCTTTGTGTGCAGTACTATGCTAAGCAGTATTCTGTCTTCTTTGCCTACATTTTCTGTAAAACTAAACTAATTTTTGCCTGGATCGTATCCTAAGCCACAGAAGAAGGTCCTTAGACACTTGTGGGATCTCATTCTTCTGGTCCCCTTGCACCTCTCTGGTAGCAAACTCCAGCACCCGCACCCCACGGCGCTGAGACATTTCAGCTCAACACAAGCTGCTTTGAGCTCCTGCTTCCCAAACTCTGCTCTTTGCCAGCAGAAGAAGGTGTGGCAGGAGGGAAGACTGGACCTTTCCCGATGCAAATCAGAGAATGAAAACTTGGCTTTATTGGACACGGTGGGAGTTTTCCCACTGGCTCTGGACTTAGCCTTTTAGTTTAGCCTGTCCTGAGCTGCCGGGTTACTGTGCTCTGTCACTGATGGAGCACACTGCAGAACTCTATTCATCCTCACTGGGGGGGTCTGGAAAAGTTGGAATATGGCCTCAAAATTCCTGGCTTTTTGCCCTTGACTTGGCACGCGCCGATCAAAAGACATTAATACGTGATCTGTTTGTCCTTTGCAAGAAAACGGTCTGTTTATTCCCCTAGCATTTAGGGGAATTGATGTAAGGAAAATGAGCTGTGCTTGCCCTGATGAGTGTACTGGAACTGTTACAGTCTACCTTAAAAATACTGCCTGCGGTGAAGAAAAGCTACTTCAGGTGAGTACACAAAAGAATACTGAAAATAACAAAGACTAATAGCTAATAAGCATTTGCCCTCCGACCTGTACGAGACAAGGAAAGTGTTTGGGCTACCTATTTGTGTATTAAAATGCTGTTCAGCGGAGGCGTGTGAATCCATAGCAGTAGCAATGGGGAGAAGTTCCCTGTATTTTCCCCCTCACTTGTATTTCTTCTGGACTGGAAAGGGGAGAAAAGGATAAATGAATTCTGTTACTATGGTGACTGGGTTCCCAGTATCAAGATGGCTTGTCTAAATGTATCTTCATCACGTTGTAAGCTATCTTTTAGGAGGAAAAGCACACCTTGGGGTGCTTTTCTTGCTATGCCCTTTCTAGACACAAGTTTTCTCCAACACTTTTTTTTTTTCTTTATCTCATCATACCTCAGGTAAGTGTCTAATTTATCATAGAACAAAACTGGCCTATTCCCAAAAAGGCAAAAAAAGCAAATCACAACCTTTGTTCTGCTTTCCTAGTTCAAAATTCATTATAAATACATGTGCTGCATCTACTAGTGTTTGAGATTCTGTGATATTTAATGATGTTTAGAAAGTTCAGTCCTCTTATTGGAGATAGAGACTTATGGCCCGATTTGCAGGTTTTGGGATGGGATGAGCTCTATGAACCTCTTCTTTTCCTCTGTGGGTCTCCTAGGACATGTAACACTCATGGGTCCTAAGATCAACTGTGATTTGAGATGTTACCTCTTGGGTGTGACGGCCTCACTGATAACGTTCATGAATTCTGAGTGGACAAGCGGGAGTGAGGAGCCTAATTCCTGCACCACTTTCTAAGGAGCTTTATGTCCTTTTGTTACCAAATGCAGAGTGGACACTGCTTTTGTGGGCCCTTCTGAGGCTGTAGGCAGTGTAATATGGGAAGCTAACAGCAAGACAGAGTCCGTCAGCACCACACATTCCAAACACCACTATGGTATTGCATTAGCAATCACAGGGCTAATGTCAGAATTTTAATATATCCTTGTATGATGACAGGCTGAGAGAGTTGGACTTTTTGAGCCTCAAGAAGGCTCCAGGGAGACCTTATAGCAGCTTTCCAGTACCCGAAGGGGGCCCACAGGAGAGATGTGGAGAGACTCTTTATCAGGGAGTGTAGCAATAGAACAAGGGGTAACAGTTAAAACGGGATATTTAGATTAGATACTAAGAAATTCTTTACTGTGAGGGTGGTGAGACACTGGAACAGGTTGCCCAGAGAAGCTGTGGATGCCCCATCCTTGGAGGTATTCAAGGCCAGGCTGGATGGGGCTTTGAGCAACCTGCTCTGGTAGGAGGTGTCCCTGCACATGGCAGGGGGTTGGAACTCGATGATCTTTAAGGTCCCTTCCAACTCTAACCATTCTATGACTCTATAAAATACAGGTGGTTCATTAGCGTATTTTCTATATTTGTCTTTAGCTCTTGACTGTAAACCACACTGCTTCCTTACGGCAGAAATAAAAGAAAAAAGTATTCTTTTCTTACTCTCGCTTGTAGGAATATTGACAGTAAAATGCTATGCACTAGGAGCTTCAATAAAATCTCTGCTGTTGGGGGCATATATTTGCTGTCTGCAAAGTAAGGTTTTGGCAGAATAATTTGTAAACCAAAACCTTACTTTGAACAGGATGCAGTTTGCTTCTTCAAACTGTTTCTCGTAAATTTTTGTCACCAATGTAATCCTGACTTTAACATATGGGTATCAACAGAAGTTCTAGGGGCCAGTAACTGCCTCTAGTTTTTACAAGTTAATCAGAAAACAAGACTCAATCATCACATTATATTTAAATATAAAAACATAAATAAAAAGATATGAGATTAGGAAGGCAGTTACACTCCCCTTATTAATGAAAATTCATTATTAACAGTGAATATTCAAGTTAAAAATGTGACTACAGTGTTAGTTTTAGTGAGTTTATTTTAAAACAGTCATTCAGCTATCCTTGTTTACAAGTAAACGTGACACAACTGATGCAGGAAACCAGACAGACCCCCAACAGAAACAAGGGTAACTCACAGCACAGGCACATTATTTAAAAGGCTCGACACAGGAACTTTTTCCTGTTGAAGACTTCGAAAACTGTTCTTCCACAGTCGTGGGAAGGGCAACGAGAATTATGCCCTGACGGAACCGGTCGCAGCTCCCGCCTACGACACCCGGACCCCCGGGGCTCAGCGCTGCCGGGAGCGGATCCCCCCACAACCCTCTCTGGGCGCCGCTCGGCAAGGGGCTGGGGCGGCGGCACCGCCTGCCGCGGGCACGGACCCCCACCGTTTCCCACCGACATTTTGGCGAAATCCAAGTGTTAAGCTCCGTTTCTGCCTGCCGCTTACTCGAAGCGGCCCATCTTTTAAGAGGCCGCTCCCGTTACCCGTCCCCAGCGGCGCGCGCCCCCGGGCCCCGGCTGCTGAGGGCCTCGGCGTCCGCCGGCGGTGGCGCCAGGGAGGGACCAAACGCACCGGGGGGGAGGGGAGCGCCCACCGCCACCCTGCCTCCCGGTGACAGCCTCAGCCGGGCTCGGACACCGGCTCCCCCTTTCCCACGGCCTGGCCCGGCCACACGGAAACGGACACTCCAGCAACGGCGCCGCCATCCCGCCTCCCCAGCGACGGGCCCGGCACAGCCCAACTGTTTGCGGGGGGGAGGGTGGAGAAGGACGCTCCCCGTACAGCATTGCTCTCGGTCAGGACAGAGAAGACAGGCTTCAGTGGGGTTATTTGGTCACTCGGCCCTCGTGGGCAAGTGAGAAGTCGATTACATGCGCAGTCCTGCGAAAAAGCTAATAACAACGCCTTCTCCGTTATCCCCCCCCGATTCCGACGATGGTACCGCCCCTATTCAAGGCGGAATCCTGCAGTTATCGCGAGAGTTCGGTGAGTTGGTTGTCATGGGAACAGCGGCCGTGACGCCTGCGCTGGTCCTCGCGCTGCCGCCCACCCGAGGTACGCACGGGGCGGTCGCGAGCCCTGCCGGGGGGTCCGGCCGGGCACAGGCGCTGCCGGGCGGGGAGGGCTCTGCCCGCCGTCTCCCGGGGGGGCTGTCGGAGTTGCGGCCGTTGGCGGAGGCCGAGAGACGGCCAGAACCCGTCAAAGGGTCGGTGGGTGTCCCGGCTGGCCGAGGCGGGCAGCGCTGCGAGCGGACGGGCGCGGAGCCGCCCCAGCCTCCCCCCGGGCCTCCCCGCGTCGGTCCTGGCTGCCTGTGGTAAACGGTGTGAAGGGGCTCGAGATTCATGAGTTGAAATGAAATAATGAGTATAAACGACTCTTTTTTTTCTTCTGTGCCTACGTACTGTGTCATGTTACGGACCTGTGTATGTGACTCTGTCTGTTTCTTGTACTGAAATAAAAAGCTGTATTCGCTCGGGTCTTTTGAAAATTATCAGAGTGTGTCACATACTCGGATAGCTAATTCCTGTGAATTCATTCAGTTTTTGCAGAGAACCATGCCTTTCTGTTGTTCAAACTGAATTGGGCCTGGGAATGTGGTCGTTTGGATTTGGGAACTCCCCTCATTTAGAAGTACCAAGTGGGAAAAGCTTTTGGCTGCTTTTTTTTGATATGGTCAAGATGTCTATGAAATACCCTTGCTTTTTTGCTGACGCTAACTTTGCCAGTCCCATGTTTCTGTGTTTTGGTTTTTTGTTTTGGTTTGGGTTTTTTTGTTTTGGTTTTGGTTGGTTGGTTTTTTGTTTGTTTGTTTTATTTTGTTTTTTAAAAAAGAGCCATAACATTTCCTTTGTTGTGCAATTACTTTTAGGATTTAAGTCGTTTGAAGTGTCTTTGACAGCTCATGTGAATATCTTGGTTGGCTTGATGATATAAATATGTATTCGTTACATATATTAAAAAGTGTATAATTGAGTGGTAAGCTAGTCTATAATAGAAAGAACCTTCACTGAGTTGCTAGAAAACATCTGAAAATTTTTTAATCTTCATTAGAAATATTACTGGGCTTGTGTTGTTATATTATGAAAGTGATAGTTTGGAAGGTTGTTTTGGTTTTGTTTTTTTTTCCCAATTTTAGGTCACAATGGATATTACAAGGGGAAGCTTGGATAAAATTTCAAGGCCTGCATCTAGCTCAAAAGCTTATGCTCATTGTAGATCTTTAAATACATCTATGGAGTTATTAACACCAGAGCCATGTTTCCCAAAGGTAATTCTTTTCATCTTCAGCAGGTTAAAAACTCTGTGCCTAATTTTTCTTAGTAGAATGCCAAAGAAATATAATTCTGCTTTTTCAGCTTCTTAGAGAGTTCTGGGCTCTGCAGGTGTGCTAAGGGGTTATGTGAAGGTTCAAGCATGTGGGCTGCTCCTTATGCATAAATGGAATGGTGTTTAATTTAATTTTTCTGGATATGTGTTACTTTTATATTTGCCGCAGAAAGAGCTATTCAGCACTACAGCCTGGAAAACTTGGTTGTCTTCCTCTTTATATTTAATCAGATTATTAAATAAATTCTTTTTGAAAGGAAAACATTTGAAATTCTGTCAATAATGTGTAGATGCACAGCTATAGGCTGTTGATGAATGAGCATAATGTGCATAATTTTACATAACGTGCATAATTTCACTTCCATCCCATTTGTGCTTTAAAATTTAAGTTGGAATAAAAATTGTTTTACTTCTTATTAAAAGAAAGCATTTGAGCAATCCTCACAAGTCAAGTTTCTGACTACAAGGTTCTCTCAGGGTATGTTTGAATCAAGTTTAAAAAATAAATAAATTCATAGTATTCCAAGAAATATGTCAGCTCCAGGGATCCAAGAAAGTCTGTCAGAAGCAGGTGTTCGCCTATCCTCTAAGAAAATTAATATTGCAGATTAACTTAATTTTGGGAATGGGATATGTGATATGGTTGTTGGGATGTAGGAACTGGGATGTGGGAATTAGAGATTTAGATAGACTTACTTAGACTACCCCAATTGTATTGGACTTCTCGTCACCTGTCTGTAGAATGGGATCATACCTAGATTCTTCACAGAAGTATGAAAAGATTTTTTTATGGATTCACAGTTGGGTATTAAGGTTAATATCAGGTAACTCTGAATCCAAGTTCTCACCTAAAATTCATAGGCTATTGCATGAAAATTACAATCTCTTGAGACTGATGAATTAAGCATAAGCTTTTTAGCCCTTCAGAGGCTATAACAAACTCTCTAGTTTCTGCAAGAGATTGGGATGCTATCTGGTGCAGAGCATCCACTGTGTCAGGAAATGGATGAGGCTGTTGTACACACAGACTCTTATAACAGCTTGGCTGTACCTTCTGCTGCAGCAGAAATGATGGAAACCTTTGGAATAATTTCCTAGCTTGGCAATTGCAAATCCGGCAGTCTGTGGAATGATGAATTTGAGAATCAATGTGATATCTAAGAAACAGAACTTTGTATCAGATCTGAAGATGGTTCTTTGATTAAGAAAGAAGTACTTGGCAGTCTTGTAAAGAATCATTGTTAGCCTTTGTGATAGTATGTGATTATCTTTTTCTTCCCTCAAAAGATTTCTGTTTTTATGTAAGTAGAGAATTTGCATTTCCTAGGTTGATTCACCAGTCAATTTGGCTGGTAGTTATCAAAGAAGCAATCTAGAAGACTGCTGTCCAGAAGAAAACAAAGGTGATGATAGAGAGAAATCTGATGTCAAGGAAGTAAGAACAGATCAGCAAACCACAGTGGAGGGTACAATCTTTGTTCTTCAGAAGCGCGTATTGAATCCTAATGAGTTGTGGGAATGAGTAACACTTTCTTGTGTCGTGCCTGGACCAAGTACCGTGTTTCTATCATTTGGGGAAAATTCTGTTGGTGGAGGGAAAAGAGGAAGCAAATAGGTAACATAAGGAGGTGTCAAAATTCATACCTTCATATTTTTCACTATTTTGAATCCATCTTTGAAAGAAATATGTTATCACTGGCATTACCACTACAGCACATGTCTCATGGCATCTAAGCTGTGACCTGCACCTTGGTGATGGCCTAAAAGACCAGGAGAAACATGTCATGTGTGGAACCATGTTAGAAAGTGTTGTCAGTAAGGTGTTTTTATTAAACTTTTCACAGAGATCATAATCGTGTGTTAGAAACTGTGTATCCTAATAATGCTCCACCAGTCCAAAAAATTAGAAATTATGGTTGTAAGTTACAGTATTTGACAACTGAACAATGCTAATACTAATAAAAGACTTTAAATAAAAATATGCAATATCTCGTTTTAATGAAAGCACTTGTAGAAGTGCTTCAGGTAGCATTCTTTTGGCATTCTATAAATGGTAATAAATTAACTTTCTAGAGCTTCTGACTATTTAAAAATAAAGAAGCAAAGGCCAGTAAGTGATGCAGAAAGTTTGGATACCTTTTTCAAATTTAGATAAGAATCCATGACAGAATTGGTGTCAAAAGAAAGCTCTTGATTCCTGCTCCTGTGTTTAACATGAGTCCTCGTGTACTAGTGCATATAATTTTTTAAACATTAATCAGCTGCAGAGGCTTTGTGGTGATCCCTAAATGACAAAAATTTGTTGTGGTCTCTTCATTGTTAACATTTCAAACAGTATTTTTAAAAGTTTATTTCACATCCATTTTATAGTGAAAGGCTTTTTCCTGTTTTTCAGGATATATGTCTAATTCAGAATCTGGAGATGATAACACTGAAACACAGTCTTCAAAATTCTGTGAACCTTCCAAAGGAAAACTACGTAATGCAAAAGCAGGTATGAATTTTCATGTCTATAAAGTGAACGGTGCAATAAAACTTATAAAACTTTTCTCTTTTCCTTTTTCTGCTTAGTGCTTCTAGGAGAGTTTGGGACTGTAGTGTATTTGTGTGTATGTTATATAGTTATAAAGAAATAATACAAGTTGGAAAGGTATATATATTGTGATATTCAAGAGGTATTGGATGAATTCTTTATTTTATTAAAGAATATTTACTTTCCTTAATGATATGATAGTATTTGAGTTTTACATAGATTCGGTCAATCTAACAAGGCAGAATCCAGTGTTGATTCTACCTTGTACGGCAGTGCTGGCCAGCTAACATAATATTCATATATTCAGAAAAGAAATTGGATAGAACTCAACTCCAAAGCTTCACTCAGTAGTTTTACCTTGAAAGCCATCTGTTGGGTTTAGGCCAGTTGAAATAAATGCTCTTTTTTAATCTTCTGTCCTTGGGGCTTACCTGGAGCTCAGTTAGATTTTTATAGCTCTCCCCTTGTTGCGTGACTCATCCTTTTTTATGGCATAAAGTAGATCAATGCATCACAGTAAATGCTTGGGATCAATGGGTGTGTAAAACATTTGACCTGAAAAGATTAGAAAATGAAAAAGTATTGGAAGTCTGTGGGATAGGGACAGTACTACAAGCGTTTCCTCTACTCTTGCTATGGAAGCTGACCAGAAAAGAGGGCAGAGTGTGAGGATGCTATAGGAAGGAGTAAAACTAAAAGTGATCAGAAATTGTAATCTGCACATTCAGGAAAAAATGAGACAATACAGAAATCTATTTTAATTAAATAATGGTAGTTTCCATGAGGCTACACCACTTCTCTTTTTTCCAAAACAACATTTTTCTAGAAGCAGTATCAGAATCTGATTTGGCTGAGATATGTCAAGACTGAAATGTCTATAATGGTTCCTCTTAACCTCAGAATTATTCATTTTAATGAATGACATTTCAACATATATTCTACTAGTCAGGCTGAAGAAATTATTTTTTATTTTTAAGCTCATTTTTTCTGTCATTTTTGCTGATACTGTGCAGGTGATGTCACTCTTCCATTATAAATTTGAATCAAATCACTTGCCCAAAATGGGGGGGCTCTTCCTCCTGCACGCCCAACTGATACAGCTGGGAGTACAGCTGAGAGTTTGATTCAGCATGCCATTATAAAGACTTTTATATTTTTTTCTGCTACAAAGAGGTTTAGAAATAAACATGAGATATATATATATATACTTGAGAGTACTTGTACTCTTCTATAAGGTTGTTATCAAATTGCTTGTACTGCTTTTTAGTTTTGTTTTGGTTTTTTTTTTTTTTTAAGGTTGAAACACTTCAAACTAACATTAATTTTAAATATATTCTACAGCAAACTCTTCCAACTTGGAATATTCTGAGGAAACCGGTGTAGATCCTCAGATTCAAGCAGCTATAAAGAAAATGAATAAACTTGACACAATACTGGCAAAAAAACGTTTTAAGGAGAGAGCAATTAAAAAACAAGGCAAAGAAATGAGGGCAAAGCTCTGGGAAGAACTTCAGGTTAGAAGTGTTCTGCTTATTTTGTGAAAAGTGTATTTTAGACTAATGTCTTACAGAGTGATTAAAGTGAAAAAATGGGTCTTAAAAAATAACTTTGAATAGGTTTTAATATATATTGGCTAAGTAGGGTTTGAAAGAAGACTGTGGTCCCTAAAAACTATTATGACCTATAGCCAAACATACAGCTGTCTAGGTGTGATTTACTAGCATGATTTTACACTTGAACTTGCTACTCACAGGTGTGATAAGCTGTGACAAGAGGTAATATCTGTGAACCCAGACCTAAAAGTGTTTATTCTGCTCTAGCGTGACTGTTGTTTGGCCCATCTATTTCAGCACTGTCTACTATTGGAGAAATTAGAGATGGCCCCTGAAGAAGGCATAAGAATGTTACAGTACAAATTCCTTCCCATTATTCCTTTCCTCGTTTCTAGCAGTTAAATGTCACTTTAAGCCTTGAAATATGAGAGTTAGTATTTTCTCTGAGGTTAAGTATTGTATAATGAATAAAAATGTCAGTTGCTAAAAAGACCTGGTTGCTGTTAGTTTGACTACATCTCATAATTTCAATGGATATGGATTCAGAGCCTTATGTACATCACAGAACTACTTTGTCTTGTGAAATGTATCCCAATGTAAAGGACAATATGTAACAGAGGCTTTAAAGTTCCACCATGCCTCTATCGTAGCTTTAGGAGATGTTCACATGTTCGGAACATTCAGATGTTCTTCCTCAAGAAGAAAATAAAGCGGTAAGTAAACGTTGTCACTGAACAATGAATTTTTAATAGGGTCTGAAGTAACTGATACAACCTGATTCAACCTGATAAGCAAACAATGTATTTAGCTTGTGTTTACTTTAAAGTAAATATATGCATATATCTATATATTTATGCTTTATTTCTTTTGAATAGTCTATCAGAACCACTGGAAGCCATGAGGAGATAGAAAACACAAAACTTTTTTTAGCTTTGATCTCATCACGGCAGTATAAAGCTGGTAGGTAAGAAAGAGAAGTATATACCTTGATATAATTATCCTGTATTTTGAGTAATATTCATATTTTTGTGAGATACTATAAAAAAAAAAAGCTTTCAAATCTTTACATTAAAATAATATTTGCATGTAAAAGTACATCAAGGGAATATTTTAAAAATTACCTGAAATAATGCTTGTATTATCACAAATGTAGAAGTTGTACTTTTATATTAATTTTGTTAATAGAAACTGTATTTTTTCAAAGAGCTGGATACTCTAGAAGGGTAAAAATCCAGGATCAGTAAAGCTTGTATTTTTCAAGTTGATAGCAAACAGATGACTTCAGAAAGGATGCATGACTGGTAACACTGGTAAATTAAAGTAATGATAGCAGGTATAGGGAAAATGAAGAGTGGAAACCTGTTGAAAAACTTGGATGTCTTTATCACTTTGGAACATCTGGGCAATAAGGAAGGAATTCAAAATTGCTTTGGTAAACAAAGCAAATGATGAAGTTACTGATGTCTGGTGGTCTCAGTGGGAGAGTTTTGCAGGCTGGAGTACCTGGTGTAGGAAGGGCAGGCAGTTAAAAAATATTAAGCCTAAAATGTTACTGAGAAGCTTTAGGGATGTGGGCCCTGCCACACATGTATCTTGGAGAAAATTTTCATGTGGGAGTGGGAGAGAGAATGAGAAGGAAGCAATGGCAGTGCCATGGTAAGGATCTCATAATATGACAGGTCCAGAAGGAGAGAAATCTTGAGCCTTTTTAAGAACTGTTAACAGAAGAACCAAAAGGATGGGACCAAATTGTGACGCTAACTACTGAGTTATATGTTGGAAAACAGTACAGGAAGACACATGCACAGCCTAGGTCCTGAAACATAGTCTGAAAGAGAGTATGGGTCATTTACATTAAATTTAATTCTGATTATGTTAAATTTAATTCACTTCTAAAAAAAATTAAGATTCTGAATGTAAGAGAGAGTCTGAATAAAAGGGGTCATCAAATAATAGATAGTGTGATTCTAAGGAAAAAGCATGGATATGAAACATGACCTGTGTTTTTTAATAGACTTTTTTCCTGAGAATTCTAGGGAAGAAAAATTAGGATAGATGGCAGTTTTAGAAAGTGAAACTACATTAAAGACACACGCGCAGACTGTTCTCAGGAAACAACCAGGAAGTCTGATAAGATAATTTCTGACTTTCATCATGATATGACAATGAAGACAGAAGTACTCAAAGTGGAAGTGAACACACTGATAAGAATAAACATTTGCATCTTAGTCTTTACGTTAAAATCACTTCCATCTCCGGTGGCATTTAAAACACCAAATTCTATAGCTTCATTAATAGTAGACAAATCACTAATGAGGGATTGAGTTCTTTAACAGGAAAGCTAAGCAAATAGTTAATGAAACAGAGAAATGTGGAAAACAGAAAATATTGGGTATTTTAAAATGTCCTTTTTCTTTCTGTGTCTGGACTCTTGTTGAGGAAGACATTGGAACAGACTGTAGGCATTCTGCTCACAATGCCTTTATTGCAAAGGGGCAGGGGGAACAAAACAAACTGAATTTGTCAAGAATATACCATGTCAAAACTGCTCAAGAGTGGTTTTAAAATGTTTACTGTTTGAACACTCGTTCTCGGAGTTGGAGTTCTCAGAGATGTGTCAATCATATGCACATTTTGAAAGGAAACAGAATTCCAGTGCATCTTTTCTTTTTTCTGTTGGGGAAAGAACAACAATGAATGGTTATTGCTGAGCAAAAATCTCAGCTTGAATGTTGGAAGTATGTGTGTAATAATGGTAGCAAAGTGTGGTTAAAACATTTCAGCAGGACTTATTATTACAAGGTAACCTGCTTTTATTTCTCTGCTAAAATTTGAGTATGAAGGGAAAAACACAGAATTTGATGCGGGTGATATTTAAAAAGTATCCAGTAGATGTCAGGATACAGTAAAAAAACAGTAGGCAAGCAAGACGATATGGTTGTTGATGGAGTCCATGCTTCAGTTCCTTTTTTATTTCAACAGTAACTCCTTGCTGCAGAGATCATGTGCATCATATAGATTCTGATGTACTGAACTGGCAAAATTCTGCAGACTTTAGATTTATTTACAGGTTGATCTTTATCTTGAGTTTTCTGTGATATGTAACTGCCTTACTTTTCAGGTCTTACTCATTCTTTAAATGAGTGCCTTAATAGCTGTACAGGTTGATACTGAAATAGAATGTCATTTATATATTTTGCTTTTCACATCTTGAGTTTGATAAAGAGCTTTATTAAATAAATGGTATAGGGGAGCTATTTAATTGGAGCTATTTAATTAGAGCTTTTAATGTGACACTGAAATCAAACACAAGTTCCAGGCATAAAATCATTAATAACTGATGTGTCCCAGAATCCCAGGCACAAAAAAACCTCCAACACAGCCATGGCAGAAATGTAAATCAGGAGTTAATTAAATTGCCTTAATTTTATTCTCCTGTGCTCTGTGTAACAAAATCATGCTTTCAGTTGAGTCCATTAAACTTCATTGTTACAGGATGTTGGTTGATTTTTTCACTGTGAAAAACACATTTGTCATATGTGATATATATGGTTCTTTGCGATACGAGTCCTTTTTTGTAAATGCTAAATTTATAGGCTGCAAGTTAATGCTTTCACTTATACTTCCAATTGATATATGTCAATACCATGACTGAATTTTTTTCTTTAGATACCTGAAATAACTCTTGCATGCTAGGATGTTTGAAAACTTTTTTTCTAGACTATACCCTTGACCTAAGCCACTTGGAAGTCTAATAATTCATGCACAGGCAGACACCAGCTGTGAAAACCTGGATACTTTATTCTCATTCAGAGTTCTAGATGAATTGCCACATGGTGTCTGCAGAGGTTTTTGAACTTTGGGGCCTTGGGCTATATCTTTTAGAATGTAATTATTTGACCTGTACAGACAATAGTTGTTAAAAACAAAAAGACAGCCATATGTAACAGCATAATTATTCATGAGAATACATACACTTTCTCCCCTTATTTATTTCTTGAGATATATGGTGGTTATGTAATTTATCCAAGTAAATTTCTCTAACCTTCATGTGTGAGATCTTATAGGATGATACACATAAAACTAGATCTTCTTTAAATTTCAATTAAATTTTACTGAAATAATTCCTTGCAGATACCCCCCTTTCTAAAGAAGATGAAATATGTACTTCAGTATTTCACACACAAATTAATCCAGAGGATTATGATTGCCATGAAAGCCAACATAAGCAGGGTAAGCTTTATTAATTGTATAGTTTGTATTTCTAGATATGGCAAAACAACATGTAAAATGGATGGGTAATGAAGACTTGGCCTTTGTGGCCAGGCCAATGAAATCAGAAAAAGCAAGGTTGCTTACTGCAATGCTGACAGTTCTTATTTTTGTACAAATGATAAAAGAGAATAGTCTAGTTTGTGACTTATCTAAAACATTTAATACAACATGCTTAGAAAACTTTGACTGTTGGGTTTATAAAACTTTTTCATTGCAAAACAATGAGATGTGTAACTGGTTCTGTGCAAAATGTATCATTAGTTCTTTATGGAAATTCTTTAAAAACTTGTCTATCTTGTTATTCTAAGGTAACTGTAACTTTCATTAATACGCTTATATTCAAGAAACCAGGAGTGGTGCTGTAGGTAGTTGAAACTGTTCTGTAATTTTTTTGTTTTCGGGAGAAATTGTGTGGATGCGACAAACAGACAACACATTTTATATTTTGGTATGCTGGCTGTTGTAAAGGTGCATTGTTTTTATGGATTAAGTACTTTCTGGAAAAAATCAAACATTTGTGCTGATTCTTTTAGACATCACTTGTTTACGTGCACTCTATAGAGGTTTCAAATGCTGGTAGTAGTGTAGCATGTCCAATGCTTCAAAATAAATGGAATTGTGCTTTTATGCCTCTGTTTTCTCCCTATTTGAAATTCAAATTTATGTGGTTGAGTAACTTCTCACATGTGTTGTGACATAAGAAGAATAGCTTCAGCTGCCATTGCTATCAGCTGCAATTGTTTATTTCTTTGTCATCTACCATTCTATGTAAACAGAAGGAATCTATCTTCCTGGTGACTGGCTAAGATGGCAAGGACGTAAAAAATGGGTATTCCTCAAGGCTGAGCCATTGATGGCAGCAGAATCTCTGCACTTTTTAGAATGTTTTAATTTTTAACCCTGGACCTCACCTCCCTTATCATTTTATCACTTGTCCCAGTATCTGACCTTAACTTTGTGTTGTCAAATGTTTCTTCTCACTGGGTTTGGAGTGGTGCTGTGCTTTTGATTTCTCTGTCGTCCTACCATGTGTCTTTATTCTTCCCTTGAAATGAAGCTTGAGCCTCAGCTTCCACCTTCACAAGTTCTGAGTTGTGCTGGAGTGTCCTTGAATAGCAATGGCAGGTTTCATTACCAGTGTTCAGGACAGCAATGGCTTCTGGAGCTCCCAGTACAGGCATTGTTAGGAGTTGCTGTTGCTTGTTGCTTGCACTGTTTTGAGATGTTCTGTATTCTCATGATTTGGGAATGAGTGAAACAGAGATCACTTACAACTTATGTGCAATAAATTACTTAAATGACTTTTACTATTTCTGCTGGAGGCTTTTGATACAGTTTCTAAACAGCTAGCACTTATTGTTTTGGTTGCTTTTGGATTTCTATGTTACAGTTGTCATAAAGGCAAACCCTGAACAAGAGGAACTTGACTTGTAAAGAAGAATGTATTATGTATGTTATGTATTAGTTTTATAATATTACTTTAGCAATCTCATCAAAATTTGTACCAAATCTTTGAAATTTGTAGCAAATCTACGTAAACTCATATGCAGAATTTGTTGAGCTGCAGTCTCTCTTTTACTTACCCATGGCAGTCTTCAGTGTATTCTTTGTGCCAGTAATCCATGCCTGTCACTTCTTTACCTGAATGTTCTGAGATGTTCTGTACGACAGCTTCCTCTTGAAAATGCTTATTCTACAGTTAGAAAAAGATGTAGCTTAAAAGTAATGTTGCATATATGTTGCATGTTATATTGTTGTTTGGTGTGTTTTGCTCATTTCAGGATATGACTTGTCATGTTTATATTGATTGGTAAATTCTTATATGATCCAGTTCCTTGACAGATTCAAGATGTTACCTGGTAATGTTAAAGATAGTTTGGGATGCTCTCAGTAAACAGTTGTGCATTTGAACTGTGACAGGGTTTTCTTGGTCAGAACCAGCACCTCAGTCCTTTTAAGATTTACTTGTCATTTGAAAGTAAGTCTGATTGGTGAGAATGTTCCACAGTTTTTTGGCTGTAGCGTGTAAAAAGATGCACGGAATTTATTTCATATCTTTGGAAATTTTCTTCCAATTTACTGACTCTGAAGAAGAGTTACTTCTATGTAAACTTCCATAGCCTATCTTCTATTATCTAACATGTTAAACTGTGGGGGGTTTATAGGCAAATAGCCCACCCATTCTACACCCAATCTCTACTTTCCAGAAAAGCAAAAAGTACCATGCCTACTTTGGAGACTTAAAAGTTGGTCGTGTTTGCCTAGACTTGTTATTTAATGTGATAATGGCTGTTCATGAAGGAATTGCTCTTTTAAAACTGGTAAAAGTCTCTGAAAAACAGAATATGTTCCCACTTTTGTATGAATAGAAAGCCATTGTTGAAAAAAACCATACGTGTGATGATGTCAGAATATCATGTGGCTGTTTAATAGCTTTACAGCTCTATGAGTTTTATTTTTAAACAAGATTTGTTTTATAAGCTGTGTTATAATAATATCAACTATATCATCTGTTCTTCAGCTGTTTTATTTTAAAAAATGTACTTGATATGTCTCCAAATAGTTCTGTGGTTTTCAACAAAGTTATTGTCTGGTTTGTACTGATGATAAAACTGAAACAATGATAGGGTTCGAAGGAATGCCGTGGCTTTTAAGGCCGCCACATTTTTGAGGTCAGAAATCCAAAAGTATTTTAGCCTTTGCAACATTGAATGATCTCATATAATAAAAGCTTAAAAATGAGATTAGATTTTGACAATAGTTATGTTTTAAATATAGCAATATAGTTTATCTAAATAATGAAAACAGCATATAAAAAGTTTGTCTATCCACTTGATACGTTTGTTAAAGATTTAAACAGGGTTGCTCTTATTATGGTTCTTACTGAGTCAGAAAAGGAATGATCATAACTTACCAACTTTTCTTTCTCAAAATTCAGATTATCCAAGTGAATTAGAAACGAATGAATTTTTTAATCAAGCAGAAAAAATGCAGAGCAAAAGTAAAATCAATCAGGATTTCATTAAAAAGAACATTGAGGTAAGCATTAAAGCATAACATCATTAACATTTTGTTAAATGTTAACTAAAATATTGTATACAAGTACTTCTGGAGACAGTTGAGGTTTTTACCAGGAACATTAAAAGCTAGTTAGGTATAAATGAAAAAAATCTTGCTGTTAAGAGTTATTGTTTATGGCAGAATACTGTACAAGATAGTTCTCATCTTGGATGCTCATATTGGTGGGAATAATACTGCTTCTGTTTATTTGCTAAAGAATACTGGAAAATTAGTTGTTGCTTATCCTCGACACAGGTTGTTTTGAGGGCAAATATTTCCCAAGACTTTCTTTAAATATATTTACTGTTAAGTTAAAGGAAGATGTTCTTATGCATAAATAAAGAATAGATGTGCAGGTTGTTCAAGTATAGCCTGCGTGGGACCCTTGTTTACAGATGACTTCTTTCTGTCAGCAAATAGATGCCTTGACTTTCATGGTTTCTTTTCTGTTAAGACTTAGTAGCTATAATGATTTTTCATGCAATAAAAAATATCCAACACCCCCCCCCCCCCCCCATGTCAAAGGCTGTTATAAGATTATCAATTTATTATATGTAGGCTGCTAGATTTTTCTGTCAGAGTAATAATTTGTTTTACGTCAACAAGCAAGGTTTAGACGTTAATTTCACAGGGTTTAAAAACTTTGTGCTGTTGGAGCTAATGGACTTCCAAAGTTTTGGGTTTTTTTTTTAAATATTTCAGCTAGCAAAGGATTCAGGAAACCAGATTGTTATGCTTGAAGGAGAAAGGAAAAGGCTAATTGAACTATTGAAAGATACAGAAGATGGAATTGAATTGCAAAGTCTTAAGGTATGACAACTTTAATTTGTGCTGTCCTGTTGTATTTGGCTTATTTTTATGGTAAATCTAAGTTTGGTTTGGTTTTAGTCCTACCATGAAGTAACCTACTGAGACAGGAGAGAAAAGCTAGACAAATCCAATTGGCTTTGTCTCTAAGAATGAATTTGAATTGGCTTCTTTGTTCATTTTACTAACACTTGGACACACCTGGCCTCAGAGAAAACAGCAGAACTTAAAAGCTAGACAGGGGGAGGAGCCTTAGAAGCACACTTAGAGAAGGTGACCTATTTTCTCTGCATTAAATGTGAAGTTGCAGCCTACCAATCTGAGTAGCTAGTGCTGCAGTTTCTGGTAGAAGGGCCAGCAGCTACTTCAAAAAACTTCTGAGACTTTTTTGAGGACATGAACTTCAGAATGCCGCAAGTGGGGAATCAAAGAATCATAGAATGGTTTGAGTTGGAAGGGACTTTGAAGATCATTTGGTTCCAACCCCCTGCCGGGGGGGGACACCTCCCACTCAAAGCTCCATGGGCTACTCAGAGCTTCATCCAACCTGGCCTTGAACACTTCCAGGGATGGGGTATCCATATTCCCCATTCATCAATATACATTGATGAAACTTATGTGTCTGTTTAGAAAGATAACATGACATCTTTCTATGGCTTCCAACTCACTCCGTCTTAAAAGTATACAGAGGAGCCAAAGTCTGCTTAAGTATTAGACATTTATACTTTAACATAATACTGCTGAAGAGTGTGCATTCTGCATACTGCAGTGGATAGCATGAGCTGAAGTAGATGGAAATACCTTTCCTCATGGAGATTAAAAAAGAGTGTTTGATTGTCTCACCAATCACTGCTTCTAGGAGACTCTGTGCCACAAAATGATTCCCAGTAGCATGGAGGCATCAAATAGTGTTTTGATCTCCCAGTTACTAGGAGATGGCCTTTATTTCTTACTGCTTTGAGGGGAGCGTCACACTGAAGGGGTTCTTGGGGCTCTGCTGTTTTACAGAAGTCGTCATCAAGCTGCTAGGATGGGAAGATAAACTTTGGTTTAAAAAATGAATCATAATAGAAACTTACAGTACTTTTCAACTATGTATGTTATTAAACATGCTAAATACGTGTGTTTTCATAGAATGAACATCCTCAACCTATGTAAACATCATATAATGCTTCAAGAAACCTGCATTTTAATAAAGAAGAAGAAATATTGGGAAAGTGCTTGCTGACCTTTCTAATTTTTTATACATTAAAATGTACATTATGTTAAGCCTACAGTAACGTTACAAACACTTTCTAAGTGTACACTGTATCACAGTACTTAAGAAGAAAGATGTGAACTTGGCATAGAATGAACAAAATATATCCAAAGTCCAGTTTCTGTTTAATTTATACAGCTAATAATGATTTGGAATAAATTATTTTTCAGTAGGTCAAATAACACATTAGGTGTGAGAGAAAGAAACAAAAGCAAATGTGATGTTGTTGTTTTTCTTTAATTCTCTCTTCCTGTATTTCACTTTGAGTTATTTTCTAATAAGTTGGTGAAGCCATCCAAAAGGTGATGCTCTTCATTACTCTTTTCTAAAATGTGTCTATGGTTATGGAAACAGAGAACCGACCTACCTATATTCTGTGACATTAAACAAATCTGTAATTTACCCAACTTCAGTATGATTTCTATCTTGAAACTCATTTGGTCAGTGGTCCAAAACTTTTCTTTTTACTCCAGGGAAACTAGTAAATATACACTATGTTTTGGCATTTTCAGAGCTTTGTGGAGCAAATACAAGTGAAGGAGTCCACATCAGTCAGGAAAATCTGATGGAGAAATGACTAAGGTTATATAAATGTGCAGTATTTTAACAGTAACTGTTCTTTCACAGTTACTAAGCTAAAGTAGAAGCACAGAATGCAGCAAACATAACCTTTGCTGATCATTGGTATGCAAAGGTTTAAGATTATCAGCAATTAAACCACTCAGCTCTTGTGTTCATGAGATGAAAAACTTTGACTTCTGTAAAATTCTGTCAGTCTTCCTGTTGACCTGACAATTGTTCCCTTGCTTTACATAGAAAGCTTATTTAATTTTTTGGACGTGAACACTGAACTTGCAGATTGGCTTATTTATCTGTGTAAGATACTCATCAGTTAGTGACGTTGCACAGAGATATTTTGACTTGCTGACATAGTTCAGCATTAAAAAAATGCAGTGGAAGGCTCTTTGGTCTCTTTGGTTAGGAATTGATTTTTTTATTGTACTTGTAATCTGTTGTATATTAGAAGAACAAAACTAAAGCTCACTGGATCGTTATTTAATTGATCTTTTGTCTGTGCATTTAGGAAAAGATTCAAGGTATTCTATTAGATATGCTTGCAACAGGTTTGGCATTGTAATCCCACATAAGGGTGACAAAATGTTCAGCTTAAACAGTACTTCATCCAGACTTTGAATAAGAAGAAACTGTAGGGAGAAAGTTGTGGGGGTTTTGTTTGTTTTTCTCCTCTTGGTGGAAAGGTAGGTATTTGGTTAACAATACCGTTTCTTCTGTTCTTCTTTCCTTATCGAGGTCATGTTTAATTTGAGGACATAGTCCTTCATTTGATAGGACAATCAGCATTTAAAGATGTGAAGATGTTTTAAACAGCCTTTTGTTAGTAAACATGATAGCTTTCTGACCTAGAGATATTTTTTAAAGAATTTATTATTTTACTGATTGCAAAAGTCTTCTCTCACAGTATATAGTTATTGGGTTTTCATTTTCTTTAAGCTAGTGTCCTTCATAAAATTTAGAGGTGTTTATGCAGAAGAGCTAATGCAAGTTCTGACTAGCAATGTGACCTTTTTTGCACCAATTTTTAGACATCAAGGCAATGGAAAAGTTTTCCATTTATCCAAATTTTGTATTTGGCACATGTCACTATGATGTGGGCATGTATCTACAAAGATTTTACTATTTATATCAGATTTTAAATAGATAACTGCACAGGTCATTGTGTTGCTCTATGTTCTTGATACAAGGGACAAAAATGGGAATGATAATTTGTGGGTTAGTCTAGTCTGTACTACATCATCTCTTTAAAGAAAACAGCTCCTGAATCAGGAGCCAAAGTAGAATAAACATCCAAAGTAGAATAAAAGAAAGGATAATACTTAAACCTGTCTAGTCTGTCTTCCTCTCCTACATTTGAATTATATTATGGGTGAGGCGTTTCCTGTGGCTGCTTTATAACAAAGATCATAAGGAAATTAGCAGCTAATGAGTAATATAGACTGCTTCAAGCTGGCCCAGGTAACTGTCCAGCTGATGGCCACTTTCATTTTACTTCATTCTGACTTTTAAAAAGCTGGAGCAAACACATTGGCTAAAGTAGTGTTTTGGAGGTTATCAATCAAGGCAGAGCTGGCTATGCTGTAGGAATTCCTCTGTATAATGTGATGTGGATTAGATAACTTCATTTGACTCATGCTACTAAATATGTCAAATGTCCAAACAGCACTTCTCACTTTTAAAAAAAAAAAGTGTTTTATGAGTATTTAAAATATTTTAGAAGTACATAGTCATGCTAATCGAATTGTCAAAGCTGCAGGGGTATAATTTGTTTCAGATGTTCTGCAGTAATAAGCACTGACTGTGTTGTTATAAAAGTGTTGTTCTGAGTTAACACACAGGAAACTTTGACAGGACAGAAGTTTATTTTCCAAGCAAAGCCATCTTGAAAATACAAAAGAGAATGTGTGAGTCTATTTAACCCTAGGGTAAAGTGACTACTGGAGCAATTTGGGGACTTGGACCATAGGATATTGACACTGAGCTGTAGCTAATGAGTCCAGTTGCAGTTAAGTGACTCCTGTAGAGCCATTTTAGTGTGTTTGCACTGTGCTCTTCAGTATCTGATTACTTCAGCATCTGATTAGGGGGTGGTTAACACAGGACAAGTGTATTACCACATTGGATACTTTAGTTATGGTGGTCACCGTATCACCTGAACAGATGCTTCCACAAAGCTGGCAAGCTTCTAGAGACATTTCTGAATGACTCTTCTGGTGTCGGGTCATGTCCGGTCAGGGTTACTAGTTGTGTCATTGTACTTGTATGAGAAACCATTAGAAGAACTGATTGTTTCACAAAAGAGATTACTCTTTTATTTTTTTATTTTTTACTTTAGCATGGAGGTAACTTATGACAGGTGTTTGGGGTATGCTTTTTTCCTTTTTGTAACCAGTGTGCTTTAGGATAACGGGGATGAACCAGGGATGACCTCATAGCACTGGTATTGTGATTGGAAGCGGCTATTTCCTCCTCTTGTGTGGATGTGGCTGCTTGAGTAGCCAGAGGACTAATCTGGAAGCTGTAAAGGAGTGGCAGACATGAATCCCTTGCAAGACAGACTTTGAAGTCTTAGGGCAAGATGCTGGCCCTCTTCTGTTAGGACAAAGAAACCAGCAGTACACTGGTGTCCTCCCCACATCCCTGCCCTGCCTCTCTGAGGCCCTACCTGCCGTTTCTTTGTGGTCATGGCAGAGATGTAATCTGCTGGTGTCATTCTCAGTGCATGGTGGTTATGCAGACCCGTTTCCCTGAGGGACAGGAGTGGCAGGTTGCTGTGGAGAGCCTGCATCCGTTTGTGAATATGAGCTCATTTGTTTGGGTTAAGTGGGCCAAGCTCACTCATAATATGCAGCTGTCTGTACTGGGAGCGCGTATTCATATTGGTTAGTCAGGTGTTGCTGCTATCGAGAGGAAAAAGTCATGTAAATCACGATCAGGAAAAGGACTGTGTGCTTTCTGTCTCTCTCAGTGTTTCTGTGATAACATACTGGACGTCTAGAAGGGCGGCAGCTGCTCACCTCAGTGCAGTTCCTTTGCTTTCCTCAGGATACCTTGTTTTCTTTGGCGATACATTGAATGTGTCACATTATATCTCGTACCCTCATTTGGAGATTTGGCTCCAGGTGGTTTCTGCCATAGCATCAACCTCTGAAGTTTCATTCCAAGTCTGGTTTTGGTCAGGATTTTCCTCTTTTTGACTCCTTTCTGGATGGAAATTAGTTGTCCTTTTAAATATAGCTGCTGGTTGTTTTTCCTTCTTTGACCTCCACAGGAGTCTGTTGCTTCTACTTCCTTCAGAGGACAATAGAGAGCAGTATATTATCTTCCACTTCGTTTGGACTTCTAATGTGCTGCTGTGCAGATGTGATTGTGTACCAGAATAGATGCCTCTGCATTTGCTGCCAGATTTTGAGATGCAAATTCATTGGGGGAGTTTGACAAGATGTGTTCAGTGCAGTTGAGAATGTTCATTTTTATGTCTGTTCACTTGCATTTGTCTTTTTTAAAACCAAAAAATATCTTGCTGTCTCAAGTTTGCTATATGGTCAACTGTCTGTACAGTTCCTTGGACTTAAGCTGTAATATGTGTTTTCCAAAGTAAGTGTGCAAACAAGAAGTGCTGAAATACAAGGCGTAATGGAAGTGATGTAGGATGATGTTGAGGACAGTTCTAGTGCACTTCAATATTAGAATTGAAAATATGAGCTTATAGCATCTTTTTTGTGTTTTTTGTCTTAGAACTGGTGGGTCTACGTCTGCCGGAGGCTTTCCTCTTTATCTCTGTCCTCTGCACTGTCTTGCAAAGAAGCACAACACTCCTAAAATTGATTTTCATGTCAGTGGCATCAGAAAGTAATGCTTACTATGTAGCGCTGGAGAGGAAGATCTATATGAAAGTTAGACTGTGACAAGCAATTGTTCCTTCAAAAGGGAGCTGGGACTGTTATATTGAACAAATAGAGAAACTGCAACAAGGAAAGAGTTTGCATCCATGGAAGGATGGCATAGCATGACATCCATAGGCATGGCATGGCTTGACATGAGACTGTTTTAAAGCTTTGACTAACTTGGCTAAGAGGCTGTAAAGTGAGATGCATCATTAAGGAAAAGGGGTTAGCTATCCAAAGCGCTTCTCTTACGCATAAAGAGAACTTGATCAAGGGAGCGGCATAACCTTGAGAAGAATGGATGGGGAACATGGGAACTGTCTGATTGCTCTTTGGACAGCTGGCATGGAGGTGAAGCATCTAGCTTTAAGCAATTTTATTTAAGGGCTTCCGAGTGCTCAGTCAATGAGAACAAAGGCTTTGGACTTTTATAGAAATCAGTAAAATAATAACAGAAGTCTGTTTAGGTTAACACAACACCTTTTATGGTATTACCTTTTAGTAGTGCATGTAGATGCATGTGCTTTCTAATAATAAAATGAAATACATGTTTTTTAAGTCCATTCAAGTTGCTGCTTGGTTGTATTTAAAAATGAAAAATGTATGCCTCTAATTGTTCTGCCCATACCTGCTTTTGAGTGTGCATGGTACATGGATATTGGCAGATTTCAGCTATATACTGAGAAGGATGAAAACTTACATTTTATTCTTAAGTACAGTTTATTTGAAAAATAAATACACTTGATGGGTAACTGCCTTTATATTCTGTTTACTTTGAGAATCAGTATTAAATATTTTCTGTATCTTTCAATAGGAGAATGTATCTGGCTGGCTAGCACCAGGAGAAGGGTACACACCTGAACCAATGGAATTTCATCACCTCAATGAGATAGACATTAAGCTTCAAGTACTCCTATCTGATGAGGATTTTTCTGTGATTTCTAGCTCTTGCTCAAAAACACCAAGCCAGATTTATCAGGTATATTACAGAACAGAGCTTATGTTGCAGATTTCTTGTTTGAAGTGTGAGTTGATCCCTGATGTTAATAAAAATACAGCATGCATCTGTATTGGTAATTGAATTGGTAACTCAGATGGTTTTTATCTGCATGAAGACCTCAGTGGTTTTGCCAGCGTAGTGACACATTACCCATGATAATTAATCTTTGGGAATTAGAATTAGGTTTCTTTTTACTTCAGTGTTCCAAAAGTGCCTTTTCATTTATGATCTGAAAGATAAAGCAATTACTGATAAGCAATGTTAAAGACTGTAGAAAATCAACTGAAATTGTATGTCCCTTGCCTTTAACAGCCTTTGTCTTTTTTCCTTGCCAGTGGTATTAAAACCTTTGGGATCTCAGCCTTGAGAAATGATTGTTAGAATTTTGTACCTAAAAGACTCCAGTTTATCCCATGTCCTAGTGATGTTGCCCCTGATATAATGGGGGAAGTACAATATAAAATACCATAATTCCTATTTTGCACTGATTTGCACAAAACTTGTTTAGTTCTGTAAAATTTCCAGTTTATAGCCAGAGACTCTGTAAGAGTATACGTTGGCAAAACTATGTTTTCAATTACCGGTGTATGAAAAACATCTCTGAATGGCTAAATAACTGTAGGATTTTTCTTTTTCTAAAGAGCAATTAATGGCACTTTTTGTGTCGACTTCTTTCTGAATTTCAGGTTTAGTTCTGCTTATGGTAGTATTTTTGGTTGTTCTGACCGTTCCAGAGGAGTAACAATTTGATGCTGATTATTTACCAACTGGGATTTAATGTGTGAAACAGCGACTCCCTCTAGTGGGTAATCACTTACACCAATGCAGTTATTACCCGGTAACTTCAGGTTCAGGCACCTGAGCTTGCCCGTGATTGCTGGAGCTTATGTTTGCTGTTGTGAGACCTCAGCTTGAAGTTAGTGTGACTGCCCATGATAATGAACGCTGTTTGGGAGTGTCTGTCCAAGCAGTTGCTTCCTTTTCAGCTAAAAGCACGGAAGTATTTGAATAGAAACTTGCATTTCTGTCTATGCTTATTGAAGAGTAATGTGTTAACTTTTTTGAACAATTTTAAACTTAACAACCAAAAAGAGATCGTTTCTATAGATTACCCTTCATTAGTGAAAAGCAGTTGTCCTTCAACTTTGTTTTCCAGCATGTAAAAGGCTTTCAGACATTGTAGTTCCAGGAAACACGTAGAAGATTCCATTTGTCATTTTTTGTTTTGTTCAGATAAACATGTGAGTCATTTTAATGAAAGCTATCAAAGAATGTGACTATTTAAAGGTGTTTTTATAAATTTAGAGAAAGACCTAAACAGAATAAATATAAATTGGAGTGGGAAGCTTTAGTTATTTTAAACGGCATTTAGAAGGACACTAATTGCATAAATGCAAAACTAATTTAAAAACAAACAACAAACCAAACAACAAAAGCAAGCTCTCTCACTCTGCAGCTATCTAATTCCAGAAGTGTCTTGATTTCCATGTGCCCCCCAAGTTGACTCCAAAATCCTGGGAGTGCCTTCATTCCTGCATCTCTGCATGTCCAGAGCCATTTCTTTCAGCAGAGGACAGGGTGTCTAGTGGTTGCCTTAATTTCATTTTGATCCTGACTTCAGGCAAGTCAGTGTTAAGTTCATCATGAAGCCTGATTTTGTAGGTGCAATCTGGCACTGTGACATGACTGGGCTTGTTTGTATTTACACAGAATTCCAGCTGCCAATTTTTTTTGTTAATGGTAACTGGAGGAGAAAATAATAGTCTCGGCTTTCAGGAACTTGTCTACTTACTGTAGAAGAGTAGTACCAGGTCTAGCCCTTAGTCCTATGTTCTTGGTTATTGCTGTTTTGGTAGGTAAAAAATCACTCTTAAATTCATACCTGGCAATAACAACAGGTCAAGTTCTGAATTTGGTTACGCGCGTTCATTCTCAACACTTCTTGTTTTAAAATTCCTTTAACAGTTGCTTTTTCAAAAAAACAGGAAGTAACATGAAGCAGTAGCTGGGAAATCAGTGACTACATTGAGTTTAGAGAGCTTCCTGTCAAAACGCGTGAAAAATGACAATTTTTTTTTATATAAGTAATTGTCCTAAGTTCATTGTTGCTCATAGTCTTTTTAAAACAGCCTTGGTTGTCGCAATCAATATCCCCTAAAATTGTTATAAACTGGAAGTTTTAATGAGTTTGCTTTATAAAACTTTGTTATTATTCTTGAAGCATCAGCTCTGATATCACAAAATAGGTAGATCACAGAGCAATATCAGAATTCTTTGTACTGAATGTCTTTTGGAACCTGATCAAAGGCAACTGATACCTACCCAGAAAGGGTCTGAAGAAATTAATTGATGTTTTTGCTAAAAGAAGATCTTGTTTTGTGATATGTTAGCATGAATGCCATGAATGCCGCATGCAAGACAAGGCAGTAGGAGTTCTGGTTATCTGCCCCTTGTTGGGTTTAATTTCATGTGTTCAAGGACAAGATTTTCAATTGTTTCTTCAGTTGACCACAGTAAGTAAATGAGGAAGAAAACTAGATATCAGGCTGTTATCCTCTGTAAAACCAGTTAGAAGTGGGACACATTTAGCTTACTAATAGGGTGAATTAAATATGCAGGGATTGTCTTATTTATTAACCCTCACTCATATTCTCTAAACATTGTGAGAGACAAAATATTTGTTGGTGAGACTGTAGTATTCAAAACCAATAGTGGTAATCTGGTATTGTTGAATTCTCAGATAAATTGCTATTGTTTTCGATTATTCAGAGCTTTAGCTTAGATTAGTATCACTACTCCCATAACTGAGGTAAATTCTATAAACTTAATTGCTAGATAAAGATGTTGGCACAGATACTATGGAATGCAAATTTGAATGCACTGCAATATTTTTTTTTCTTAGGAGTTCATTTTTTTTTAAATTAAGGTGCCAGAAGGTGGCTAAAAAAGTCTGGAAAGTATAGAATTTATTTTGAATTGCTCTAGTTGTTATGGGACACAAGTCAAATTTAGAATGTGGATGTCCTTTCATTTGGAGAAGAGGCTGAATTCAGTGACATTAATTTTTCTGCTAAAATCAGTGCTTAAATTCTTTCTGATTTCCATGAGATGTGGATTTCTTCTGTTGTAATTGAGTAGGGTATAACGTATTAGTGGTGGGGAACATTGGGGAAAAAATGTTAGTGTGTAAATCATCTGCTTGGATTTTCATTTAAAATTTTAGAAGTAAAACAAAAGTAGCTTAGAGATGCATATCATTAAGCTTCTTCTTTTCTTCCAGGAATTGCATTAGATACAACTTTTGAAATGCAAACACTTAACCATGACTGGCTCAATGGGAAAGCTGCTTTCTGCCCTGGTAGATACTTTGGCAGGATATAGGAACTATGTTCTGACTCTGAAATCTTTAACAACTGGCTTTAATTATCCTACAGTACCATAACTGAGCTGCCACAGAGAAGCATACAGATTAATCTGTTTTGTGCAATGAGTCCCGCTGGATTCAGAATGCTTTTCCATGACTAATCTTCTCTTTTACATAGAAGTGTTTCTCATCAGAACTTTATTTCTCTCTGCAACATTTCTTTGCTCTGGTGCCAAGTTAATTAGTTACAAATGCTTCTGTCTTACATAATATTTTTGGGGATGAACAAATTAAATTGAATGTAATCCTGAAAGACAGGAAAATGGTAGGATGAAGAATCTGAAGTGTAAGACTGTGTGGGATGAGTACAGCTATCAGTTTGAAAACTGGAAAACTACCTGAAAATAAAAGGAAATGGAGACGGTGTTTAAAGAAACAATAATACCTGTCTGCTTGATTGTCTTATAAAGATAATTTAGTGTTGTGTATTACCTTGATGGGTTCTTTCCTTCCTGATTGGGTTTCTTTTATCAGAAAAATATTCCATTTTTCAATTATAGCAATAGAATATAGTGAAGTTTAAAAGTAAATCAATACTCATAATTATAAAAAAATTCTGAAGATACACTGGAGTTTTGATTAATGAGCTCTTTGATAGCCTGTACGCTATGCCTGCACTTCACCAAAACAGATGATTTTGACAGATATCTCTATTTAGGGGGTTGGTTAGGAGCTGATTAATAAACTGATCAGCCCATTTTGTGGCTCAAGAATATTGTATGACACTGGTATCTTTCATTAGGTAGGATTTTTTTTTTTTTAATTTTCTTATAGAATTTTGGAGAAAAGGGAATGAAGCAAATCATTTAGCCATTTCAAGTACTTGACATTTCTGTTTTGCATGGTGATCGTTACAGCTTTGGCTGTTGCTGAGTACTTATATCTTCCCTTATGTAGCATATCTAGCAGTTTTATTTTCTACCTCATCTTTACCTAGCTTTAGACATTCTATATAAAGAATTTGGCTTTAGGTGGCCCAAATTAAACTTCAGTCCAGTTTGGAGAGATTCTAGTCATTAATAGGTGGGCTGTTTAAATCTCTTTCTGTTATAGGAAAATTTACTGGCATTGTAGTACTGCCAGCTATTGCTGATTGTAAATATATATTCAAAGATTTGTACTGTGTTAAAATAAGTTTATTTTCAGTCACATAATAGTATAGTTTAAATGTTAGAACTCATAGATTTGGTTGATATTTAGAAAAAGTTGTTTACAGATGCTCGCAGTTTTTTATATATTGTAATTGAGAAATTTCTGTTGAATGTTGAATTACAAAGGTTGTTTTTCTTTCCAATTAGACACGCCACTTGAAATTCTTTTCCTAGTGTGTGTTTATTAAGATCCCCTGAGCTGCTTCTGAAAATAAGAATGAATAGAGTGTGTTTTTATTAAATCATTGCCCATGTTCCTTTGAGTTGAATTGACTAACAGAGGTGGGTTTTTTGGTTGTTTTTTTTTCCCCTCTACCATTATTTGCATTCCTTGGGTTCTTCTATAGGATCTTTGGTTTGCAAGAGAAAGTTCTGCTTGTTTTTTTTTTCAATTACAACATAACTTTTTTGTTTTGCCAATACTTGTAATTCTTAATAATCTACATTACATGTAATATTGAACCGTGAATGTATTCAGGACTGATACAAACTTGAGAATCTGATCTGAAGCTACTGGAGGAAGTGAGAATGTGTAAGCCAAATCTTTAATAATGGTTGTGCATCTGACTTCAACTTACAAGAGAGGGTTATTTCTCATTTACCATGATATCTAGTAAATAAAACCTACAGTAATTTCAGTTCAATTCTTCCTTTCCCTTCTGGCCTAATTCTAATCTCAGGAGCAAGCTTTGAACCCCTCATTCAGTCTCAGTGCTTTTTTTTTTGTTGTAGTAGAATTTAAGCGTCAAAGTGTTCTCTGGAGACTAAGATATTCCTCTTAAAATGCAAAGATGAAGAATTCTTTTACTGAAGTAAGTCAAGCCTTACGTTTGAAAATATGGATAATGAAAATCATGCATTTCCCAAATTTGAAATTGATACATTAATCTAAACATTTCAGTGTTTTCCTGATAGAAGTCAAAGGATCACTCATCTGCCTTTGAAACAATATAGTAATTTGTTTAATTTCTGCTTATTCTTTTTTTTTTTTTTTTTGTCAGGAGTCTCTGGCTTATGCAAACAGACATCTAGAAGCAGTTCCAGGTGAAAAGGTTCTGCGAGACAATAAGGAACAACGTGATCAACAAAATCGTCTGAAAGAAATAGATCATCAACTGAAATCCCTGGAGAGAAATCTTGTAAGTTTCCTATTTTTGTAATATTTTTTTCTCCTCAGTTTGAAAACTTTGGAGTTTATCATTCCATGTGTCTTAAAATAAAATCAAATTCTGCATCCTTGTGTAAATTTCTGAAGGAATTCCCAAAGAAATACACAAGCAAAAGTCTTAAATAATTTTTCTTAATCTGGGAAACATTTTTCAGCTGTTAATGTGTGTCTCCCATTAACATAGTGTCTTTCAAAGTGAAAGAAATTATCCTCCTCTCTTCCTCCCCAGAGGGGGATAGCATAAACAATCATATGTCAATATACCCTAGAAGTATTTTTTTTTTATGTCTCATATAATCCAGTGTTTTTTGAAGGACCAGGTCTGGTGGGAATGTCGTATACACGAAGTTATTGTGTGATTTAGTTTTGCTGAATTCATTTACTGTATTTTTGTAACTTAATTTTCATGAAATACATGAATTTCATAGGTGCAAGGACCTTTAAAATAGGACCATGTAAGTAAAATGGTAGTAAACATCATTACTGTTTTAGAGTAAGTACATCACATCTCATCCTTATTACTACTTTGAGTAAAAGTGGGTAGGGAAAAGGCAGTTTAAAATCCAAGAGGATCCTATTGTTAAATTATTGTTAATATTGTTATTGTTGGCAGAAATTATGTCAATTGCTAAGTCATAGAGCCAGGACTCACAAACCAAAACTTATGTGTCTCTCTCAATTATTATATTACTATTCTTCTCTCTTTTAATTAGTATAATTTATTAAATTACTCTCAAGTTAAAATAAGGAAATTTAACTAAAAACTAGTGGCAGGGGAATCTCAAGTAAAAATATTTTACTTGTTTTTAAATATGCATTGTAAATGTGCTTTTTGACCTGTGCTGAAAGAGCTACAAAGCAGTCTACACAGAAGAGAAATTAGGGAAAAAAATATAAAACATTAAACCCCAGATGAATTCAAAAGGAGAATCCTAAGATGATGTAGTTGCCATTTGTTTGACTTGAAAGCCAATGTTGGTATTTATTTTTATGTTGGATCTCTCATAGATCTTCTTAAAAGCATAAGAAGGAAACCTAGAAAATATCTTTTTTTTTTTCCTTTACATACAAAACTTTGAGAGTTTGCCTTACTCAGGCAGCAGAATGAAACTGCTGAAAACTCAGAAGAACATTACTGCATTACTGAGCTGGCAGTAGCAGTTAAAACCTGGATCCGTATGTTATTTTTTTGCTTTGAGATGAGAGCGCATTCTATGGAGAAACAAAAGCTATGTGGAGATGACAACTAGTACAGTATTGTAGGAGAGACTGAGTTGAGATGACAGCTGGCATGGGTAACCTGATGGAGCTGGATTTTTACTAGGAAACCCCAAGTATTTCGGTACATTAGCAAGAGGCATCAGTATAGGAAATTGCCATAAAAGAGGTGCAAATGCAAGGTGCAAATGCCATGTGCAAATAAAGAAGGTGGTGACTGGAAACGGAGCATGGATTTACCAAGGGTAAGTCATGCCAGACCAACCTGATTGCTGCCTTTGATGAAATTACTTATATCGGCTCTGTAAACTAAGGGCAGGGCTGCAACTCACTGGGAGAGAGGCTAGAGGAGTGGGCTGACAGGAACCATATGAAATTTGTCAAGGACTAATGCAGAATTCTGTGTTAAGAGTGGAATAACTCCCTCTAACAGTGTAAGGAGAAGCCTGGCTGGGCAGGGAGCAGTCTTGCTGAAAAGGACTTGCCATCCTTGTGGACAATAAGACTACACATGAGCCAGCAGTGTGTCCTGCAGTGGTGATACAGCCAGATATGCTGTTAGCCTTCAACCTGAGCATAGCCAATAGATTAAGAGAAGTAATTACTCCCCTTTAACTGGTACTCATCAGACTGTGTCTTGAGTACTCCACCCAGTGAAGAAAACTGAGCAAGTCCAGTAGAAGGCCACTGAGATGATTTGGGGCTAAAGCACTTGACCTGTGAGGCTGAGGAGACTTGCTTTGTTTAAACTGGAGAAGAGGTGGCTCAGGCAGACCCAACTGTAGCTTTTCAATAGCAAAGAGGACATTACAGAGAATACAGAGCTGTAGTGTTTTTACTGAGTTACATGGTGGGAGAACAACACACAATATTCATCAATTGAAACTGAGAAGTTCCAACTGGATTTAAAGAAAATAAAAGCAACTTCTGAGGGTTGGAGTGGGGTGGAGGTTGCATAAAGAGACTGGAAGTCTCAATCATTGAAAATTTTGCAGACATGTCTGGACAAAGCCATAAGGTATTTGATCTGATCTCATAGCTGGCTCTGCTTTGAGCAATAGATTGGAGTAGAGACCTCCTGATACGCCCCCTTCCCAGTCTGATGATTATTTGATTCTACAGGGAAAAGGATCAAGAATTTTTATGCATTTCTCAGGTGGTAATCTTTCTTTGTTATCACTACATTGAAGGAAAAATAGTAATTTTTCATGGTTATGGAATTTGAAAACTTAATACATGTTTGTTGTGTCAGACCAAAAATCTATCCTTTGGCTTGTGGAGGTCTTTATTCAGCAGTAGACTTACCTTCTGCAGTAACCCAAATTAGGACAAATACTGTTGCAGTTATCTTTTATCACCCTCAGAAATGTATCTCCAGTGAGGATCGAAAGTGATTCAGACAGCAGCATAACCGCAGTTATCTTTTGAGATATAATCTCAGAAAGGGTAATTGACACATTCCTTGTGTCATCAGTTAATTTTATGTATTTATGGAGTGTGGGAACAAAGACTTAAGACAAGGAGATGGTTGCTTCAGAAGCTGTTCATTTGTATGTGTGTTTTACTAAACTGAGGCAGCGTATTTAGCTCTTACCTGTTCATAGCACCAAAACAACAGTAGGACTTCATTTTAATACATCTATTATGTTAGGCAGTTAAAAGATGGGAGGCAAGTAACTGGAGGAATTCTGTGGAGCTTCAGTATATTGAATAGGTTAATGGGTAAACAGCTAAAATAAAGTCTGCGTATTGTCATCTTTTCCAAGTCATTGACCTTTATATCACTTTTTGTCACTACTGACCTTGTTCATGAGACAAACACAATCTGAGGAAGTGCGTCTGGGAACTGTATGATAGTCTGCAGCAGGCCTGGGAAATGCAGTGGGCTGCTGACTCATTCAAATATTTTGAATATAAATGGGTCAGTTCCAAGTCTGAAGTCTTGGTTGGGTTATAGCAGTATTGTTTGGTATCCCATTACATGCAGACTCTTGCAACATACCACACATTTTTCTTTGGCTAGATTGTCTGTATTTAGAACTCTAAATTAACATTACAGTCCATCAATTTACAGTGTTTATAAACGTAGAATATGTCCTCTGTACCAATGGGTAACTCCTGGCCAGACTAGCATTGCTGCGTGCTATGCAGCACCTGGTAAAGCTTCTTCAAGGGGGGAGACATACTGTGTCTTATTGCCAGTTGCTGCTCTGTAGCATGATTCTGAGATCATACCATATATATATGAAATATTTGTGCTTTAGGTCCTCTGCGAGATATTTTGGTTCCCGGTGTAAGTAAAGAAGTATTCCGCTCTGAATAAAAGTAGGTTTTTCCTTCTAACAGTAAACTATATAGAGAATGTACACTTTTTTGCGTGAACAAAGAACAGCCATCAGAAAATACCGCTTTTAGTTTTGTGTCCTTGATGCCATCTAATCTTATTTCTGGAAAATACAGTTATTACCAGAGAAGATTGGACAAAACAACATGGTATCTCCTTCTGATGCAACATACATAACTGAATAAATTTTTTCTTATTTGGTGTGGGAATATCTAAAAATCAGGTAACTTATGCAGTGTGGATTGGGCACCTTGTTTCTGTACCAAAATAATATTTTGGCCATCAATTCTGTAACAACATTAGCAGCAAAACTGCTGGCTGCCAGGAAACTGCATGATGAAAAGCTAAACTGAATACTGGGCTTGGAGGGCTGGGGGGGGAGTACGTAGATGGCCTGTTTCCAGAATAATTTAATTATTTCTGAAAATACTGTTTGTTATTCAATAGGTGGCACTCTTCACTGTATGTCAGAGGAAGAATGCCTAGGCATCTTTCTAGAGGACATTATTACTGATGAAAATGTTGTCATTTCTGTGGTATAAAATACAGAGTGTGACTAACTGCCTTTCACTTTTGGTAGGATTCCAGGTGTGCAGCTTTTGATGTTCAGTTATTTTTCTAGCGTAGCTAATTAAATTGTCTATTTAAAATTCACATTGCATTTAAATTTCTCCTTTACTCTTTCCTAAACCACTGTAATTTGTTGCGTAAAACTGGAAATAAATTCTCCGCTCTGAGTAGAAGTGGTGATTTATCAGCAGTTAGGAATGATATTTCTGAATGCATGATGATACTGGGCTTTATCATTTTAAAATATAGTATTTTACAAATTTAGTGCCTGAGAGATGACTTTAAAAAATATGTTTTAAAAAATCCCTCAGATAAAATATCTTCTTGCTCTTGTTGTTGTTTCTTTTTTTCGTTTTTGTTTCCTAGGTGGAAATTAGGGATAGTTTAAGCAGAATTTAGCTCTGTGTGTTAGGGAGTAACTTACAGTAGGTATAAAGGTAACTTTATTAATATACTTTTTTGTGTGTATGTAAATGCTGTGTTTCTTCTACTCCTGCAAAATGAATTATTCAAGTGGATCTCTATAATGGTAACTTTACTCTGACCTTCTCTTCAAGGGAGAGGAATACATTACTAAACTTCTGGAGCAGGCTATTTGGTAGGTGCTGGCTTCTGAATTGTTAACATTTATGGAATCTTTCACTATACCTTACCTCATGTGTGATGTGAAACTCTGTGGTTTCAGCTAAGTCTGGAACTGAGCACACTAAACAAGGCTGGAAGACAAGACTTTAACATACTTTACAATCAATATAAAAAACAGAAAATCTGCTAAGTATTATGCTTGAAGTAATGAAACTAAGGGCTTTGGAATCTGAGTTCCTCCTTTATTTTGAGAAAAAAATTGTCCCCAGTGAATTAATATACCAAAGAATGTATTGTATGCATTGTTGAAATGCATTGTGAAATTTCAATCCAACTGAAATGTATCTGTACTGTGTTTTCTGGGCCCTTGCTGAATTTCTTTTAGGTTTTAGTTTGACCTTAGTTCACTTGTTCTTCATTTGAAACCATGGCTGACTCTCTCCACATTCTTTCATCTTTCAGTTTCCTGGAAACCATTGAGCTTATCTTTGTTTTGTGAATTGCATTGTTAACTGCTGCTTCAAAAAAAATGTTCAGCTGCCAAATGGTTGTTGCTGAGCATTAATGAAAGGAATTTTATATAGAAAGAATAATAAATGTAGTTATTTTTCAATTGTGGCTTCTACTAGTTGGCCATTTGCGATAATCTAGTAGCGTGTTTGGTATGTGTTGAATTTCTTCATGGCAGATAGTAGGTTTAAATGCACACCCAAGCAAGCTGTTAAATAAGATAGTGTCGCCTTTGCCAGCTATATGTGTGTTTATTTCAAATGTCTTACACTGGAAGCTGATTTTTCCTGCCTAAATCTAGCCACAGTTGCTTGTTTTGGGGTTTTGGTTAAATATATATAAATTCAGAAATATTTCAGATGCATATAGAACATATATGCATATAACTGTGTGCGTACGCACACATACGTATAAATAGTGTCATCTCTTAGCATGACTGAGATACTGGTATCTACTTTTAAAAAAGTCTGCTTACTTGCAATAAGTACTTTTAAAAGACAAGCTAAATCTAGTTTGCCTAGTCTTAGATTTAAATTTATCATCAGATGTCCGTACTTCTCTAGGAATTATTTTTTTCACAAGTTTATGCAATTTAGTGGCCAAACATGATGTGTGATTGTTAATTATTGAGGTATTTTTTTATATCAAATAATAAGAAAGTACACATATTCTGTTATGTGAATAGCTGAACTTTGCAGGCCGTGAGCAATTGGTATGGATATATAGTAAATATATCAGTACTGTCAAGAGCTTTGATTACCTGCAGGAGCTTACTCCAAAAGGCATGATTCTTATCTTCTTGATGGAGAATAATGTATATTTGTGGGGAAGTAAACCTCAGGATAAAATTAATTGCTGTTAAGCTCTGAAGAAAGTCTCACAAACCATTTCATAGTTTACCCTGCATCAGGATGATGAGGGAGTTTGTTGTATTAAGTAATTTTATTCCAACTTTTTCCCTGAAACTTACTGAATTCAGTGCACCAGATCCTGAGTCTGTCTTAGGCACCTCCTAGAAAAGGAGAATAATTTATTCCCGCTTCTACCATAATTTCTTTCTTTCCCTTTAAAAAGAAGAAGAGGGCAAAATAAAGTTCTACCTAATATTTGGAGAGTAATTTCTCAACTAGGCAATCCTGTAATTTGGTTTTCAATCGCAGTGTCTGCAGAAAGTAATTGCTAATATTTTTGACCACAGGAACATCACTGTATTTTTTGACTACTTTACTTTTTGCATTGGTAGTACTTCTAGGTTCTTCTGGTATGCTGTGTACTATCATATGAATGGTCTTTTTTCAGTGGTGCCCAGTGACAGGACAAGAGGAAATGGGCACAAACTTGAGTATAAGAAGTTCCACCTAAACATGAGAAGGAACTTCTTTACTTTGAGAGTGGTAGAGCACTGGAACAAACTGCCCAGAAAGGTGGTGGA